>JAPMOQ010047787.1:0-37200 GCA_026543055.1 Argiope trifasciata | reverse complement strand
TGAATCTTTATATATATATATATATATATATATATATATATATATATATATATATATATATATATAATAAGGTTTGCAAACACTTCCAGAAATGAATTAAATTTCAGATAAATATTACAAGATCGAACATTCACTAGCATTAATTTGAAATTAAATACGCTCCATGAAAATTTCATTTTACTTATAACATTTATTACTGGCCATGGTGCTTTTATGTTTCTTTGATACAGAAATATTTGACGTAGATTTCCGTTTTCTTCTGTTAAGTTGAGATTACTTTTTTTACTATTTATGACCTCTATTTTTTAATGTTTATAAAATTGCATTTATTAAAATTTATTATAACTGCATCCCTTTAAAAATATAATTTCTGAACCATTTAGCATTTCAACAAAACGTGTTTAAAATATGCTCCCTGAATGACTATAGAAATGAATAGCTTAAAGAAAACATTAAGGACATGGAATTCTTTCCAACATTGCCGCAAAAATTAAGTATCCATCGTATTTTTTCCCCTTTCTTTTCAGAATATAAATCTTTTAATTTTTTTTCTGAACTTTTATATACCATTACCTTCTGAAAAGATCTCTTATATCATTATGAAATCAAGCTTATCCAACTTATAGGCTGTTTATTTCTCATATATGAACAGAAATGGGTGGTTATCCCCGTATCTCGTAAACTGTCGGTAATTCACTAAGTTTATGGACCAGAACTGAGTTGCTGTAAAAGTCTGCTGTTAAAAAAGATCTAAAATAAAATAAGCTCTTTCCAAATTTTCCAATCTCACCTTTAATTTTTTTCACACACCCATCTGAAATTCTCCCTCCTCTTTCGCATGAATACCAACTCTTGATCTCCGTGTCTGGATCAAGGCGTAATTTAATGCCAAAACTAGCCGTTTATGTGGAAATTTAATTTATTTTTATTGCACGTTGCTGAAAGGTAAATTTATTGCCAATTACATGCCCGAGCGACGTAAGGCTTCAAATTTAAGGCAATTAATTTTATTAAGTCCTGCAATTTTCCGTTTGGTGTTTTCCAAGATGTGTTTTATGGTTCAGGGTTGTTTTTTTTTTCTTTACCATCTAAGCCGATCTCTTCTTCTGAACCAGTCTGGGGGATTTAGAAAGTCTGGTGCAAGATTATTGTGATTTTATTTCTTCTCAAAGCTCGGTTTTTACGAGGTTTCCGCTTTGCTCTTTTTATTTATTTATTTTGAACCCTTTCCCACTTATAAGCTAGGTTTTATATTTATGAGGTAATTAAGCATATGTTGAACGGAAGTGTGAATTATTCAGTAATCCTGACAGATTAAATATTGTTCTTTCCGGGTTAATTTTTTAAAAATATCTTAAAGATGTCAGAAATGTTTAGAAGTATTGTCTTCTTATTTACTTGGATTTAAATACCATTGGTGCATAAGTACTTGTAATTCTGATTGACGAATTTTTCGCTGAAGATGGATTTCAAATTTTTGTAAAAATATCAACAGCTACTTTAGTAAATATATTATTTACTGCTGCTTAATTAGACTCTGATTTAGACACTATTTTTTATTGTAAATGATGGTATCATGAAATCTAGTGACGTAGCAATTACAGTGACAAACGGAAAACCGCATTCATGTTGTGTCTAAATGTTCCTTTTTTTGCATGTGACGTCATATACTTTTTTTCCTCTCTTCAACATCCGTAATTGAATCCAATATAAATTGAACGTAGGTGTGAAGGATTCAGTAATCCTAACAAATTAAATATCGTTCTTTCTGGGTTAATTTTTTTAAGTCTCAAGAATATCAGATGTATTTAGGAGTATTATCTTATTTACACGCATTTAAATACCATCAGTGCATAAGTTCTTATAATTGGGACTGCAGAACTTTCGCTGAAGATGCATTTCAAATTTTTGTAAAAATATTAATAATTGATATTGATAGTTAAAATAATAATAGAATATGTTTTAACTACTATATCTTAATTATGCAAGTAACACATTCAGTTCTGATTTAGACACGATTTTACAATTTAAATGATAATGATATCAAATCAAGTGACGTCATAATCACGTGACAAATAAAATTACGTTTCATTTTGTATCGAAATGTGTATTTTCTTATATACTCCTCTCCCCACAAGATACACAATTTAAATTTAAATTACATTGTCCAAATGGTTACATTATGACTTAAATAATATCCCCTATTTTTTACAAAAAAAGTTTGAAATTTGAATGAAATTTTGAAATTTTTTAAATCTTTTAATTGCTTTTGTGGAGTTAAAAAATTAAATTGTGCCAAATGGTTACATTATGAATTAAATAAGACCCTATTGGCACAAATCACATCATAACAATTGTGTAATCAAAATAAAAGTCATTTTTCACCAAAATGTTGTTTTTTTACAACTGAAAAAATATTTTAAAGATATTTTTAATGGTAGAATTATTCATTGAATTGCACTCTTAGTATTTTCGCAATTATACTGTTTCAATTTAATTCTAGCACCACTATTGCCACATATAGGTTTATTCTATAATATTTATTTTAAAAAAACATATCAAAAAGAGTTTCATTTTCCCCTTTAGAATAGTCATATGAAATTTATAACTCAAAATAAAAACTTGTTGTCAGATGTCTACGCGATGTACTACTGGAGGGTTATTACAGTTATTTGCATACTGTGTGACAATTCTTATAATAATTTGCAGTGAAAATATTGCTATTATACCGGGGTTGGAACTTTAATATTTTCAACATTGATGTAAAAACGCCACGCGACTAAACCAAAGAATGTGATGTATACCACTCGTTAGCTACAAACCTACCTCTCAACAAGGACTGGTTTTTCTTACGTCACGCGCATGCGGAGTGATGCGGAGAACTGATCCTTGTATTAGCTTGTTGTATAAAGTAAGTGTTGTCAAAATGTTATCAAAACAAGCGAAGTTGGTTAAAAGTTGAAAGTGCTGCAAAAGAGGTTGCACAGCAGTATCATTACATTAGAAGAGATTTGGGCCAGATTGTACCAGCCAAAATAAAACGAATGATGTCATTACGGATCACCAAGACGTTCGAAATTTTTCAGAACCCCAGCAATGTGAAAGTTATGCTGATTCTCATGTAGGACTGTGATGGTGTCGAGCGTAGTGTTCCCCCACTGCAGACCGTCCTCAGATTCTTACGACAGTAGAGCGATCCATTCGAACTAACAACAGACCAGGCACTGCTACAAGAGTTCTGCGACTTCCACATCGTTGGAAATGGGATGTAGACAGCGTTGACGACTGTATAGAAAGACTGTAAAACATGGGGACAAGAATCGCTTTTATATTCCATGTAAATAAATAGTTATCACTATTAAAGTTTCAAACCTCGCATTGTAGAGTAAAATGTTAAAAATAAAATAAAAATACAAAAATCATGCTAAAACATTATCGCGTTAAGATGCTTTCAGGTAGAGCATTTTCTAATTTTCTTTCAAAATAATTCGTAACAGCACAAATCGTAATGTAACTGTTTCTTGCAAATCCCAATACCAATAAAAAGTGAATTAGAAAGTAGAAATAATTGAAATATGAAAATGTGAAATCTTAACTGCAACATCAAGATTTTCACTTTTTAAATTCAATAAACAAGCATCATAACCATTTTCAATTTCCATTTAAACCAACCATAACAAACAGTCTACTCGTATGTCTCATAATTTCTAATCCGTGAATAATTTCAAACCAATTTAAATGCAAACATTCATTGTGAATATTTACCGTCACACTTAACATTGTTGTTAGGATTAGGCACTGTAACTTGAACAACGTTAAACACTAGCTGCTTCTAGAATATATTGAATATCTTTTGAAGTTGCAATAGAGTTAGATTTGATAGGATTACCCCTGTTTAGCCTTTATCTCACTTCCAGCTGGAGTTTAGAACAGTAAGCCAGAAAGCCGCCAAAATTTTGGAGCGCTGCCATTTGGCATAAATTCATGCACTTTCTCACCGAAGTCGATTGCTAAATGTTAGATAAAACGAACTTGGAACGTTCAAACTTTAGATTTAAAATTTTCCCAAAGTTTGTTTATGAAAGACGTTGTTATGTAAGTTAGTAAGTTTTCAGGTACATAATTTTCCTTCCTTGATATTTTAGAATAGTAAGCTCATTTATTTATTTTATGATATTAAGAATATGTGGCGTTTGATGTTTGCTTTTCATTATCAAAATAGCCTCTATTGGCAACCGTTTCATTCGCCAGAAGTATTAGTTATATTTAATTTCAATTAAAATATTTTATACATAACTGAATAAGCTCGACTCCTCCATTAAACTTTTTAAGTATCAATTTGTATTGATTATTAAGCATCAAATTTTGTTAATATTAATACTATTTTAACAACCTTATACCTGTTCATTATCATATACTTGAACTGCCCTGATGTCTTAGTTAATTGACATTAAAGAGAACCACAGTGATTTGGTTGCAAGATTTTCGATACTGAAGAATGATTCGAAACTCGACTCCATCAAAGAATTGTCTTGTAAGCAGGTGTATTATGCGATTATTTCGTCTAGGTTATATGTCCAAATTAATGTGTTACGGAAATTGAATTAAGGTGTGATCTGTAATGCCATCTTGGTAATTTGATTACAGTAAGAAATTGCAAAATATATCTCAAAATAACCCTGTATTTCTTTAAAGTACCACATGAATGTAACTCAACTTAACTAAATGTATGCTCAATTGTATCGTGTCTTTAATGCCATTACAAATAAGCATCATTGTAACTTATTTCAAATTGTACCTTGTATTTTTATTGTAATTGATATGCCTTTCTGATTCTTTATATAAACTTTACAAATAATTTACAACGTCTTTCTTTTCATTCCATGAATCAACAAATATCATACGATTAAGCATTCGATGTAATAATAAAAACGTTTTAAATTTCATATTCATAAAGGCATGCATTTTTAAAAGTATTGCAAAACTTTTACTATCAGAATTCTAAAAAATAATCCTACTATAATCAAATTAGTATTTAAATCGTTAAGGGGGAATTGGTATGCTAAAATTAATAAATTTGCGTTTTTGAAGTTATCGCTGTATTTGTGTCTGGATTCTGGGAAAATTTTTAAATGATTGGATAAATATTTTGCTAGATATGGAGCTATTTTGACAAATACGTAGCGACAGTCACCCTTTTTCCGTTGTTTTAATTTATATTTTTATTTGTAAGCCACTTAATTTGAAGTAAAATAGAACAATAGTTTGAAAATTTTATTCACTCAGTATTTGGTAGTTAATTTGATTAATTTCCCTATTATTTTTATGTTAACATTTACCAATCAAGTTTGGATCATTTTTGAAAAGAAAATAAACCTTTTCCAATCATATATCAGTTGGTTACTGCAGAAGATTAAAATAACGCCTAACTTTTTAAATAGTGAAAATTTAAAAAGATACCCTCTCCAAAATATAGGTTTTTTTTAAGTATATCTATATATATGTGACAAATTTGGTAATTTTGGATCAAATAAACACACACATACACAAAACTTAACGTTTTCTTCGGTAAAATTTTTATTACACAAGCTATTTGCACAACACTTTAAAATTTAAAAGAAATGTAAATTTCATTGGTGCCAATTTTATTTCCGTGCGTTTTTAATTTTAATGTAGGCTTTAACTTAATTTTAAAATTATTTTGCAGTATTTTTCTTCTTTTAAAAGAAATTCATTTTATATACCCGCACAGTGTGATATTATTATAAACATTTTTCTTTTAAACGTATCATAGCTATAATTAAGGATAAATTTGCCGGCGTCCTGTCATGGAGTAGAGCATTTTCCCTGTAATCCCGGCTTCCTGGGTCCGGTGCTGTCTTCTGTGTTCTATCTGTGATGTGTGCGAATTTGCCTCCCCATCCCAGTAAAAAATGGTTGCGTGCAAGCGAATGTTACGAAAGAAGTAACTAAGTCGTACTCGGCTGATAACTCGGCCTTAGTTGACTTTACTGAAAAAACTAGAGACCCTCACTCGACTTAAATCGCTGACACATGACTGTCAGCAGGCTGGTAAAGTGCCATAATTCACCACTATAACAGTAAATTTTGAAAATGAAGTAAAAAATTAGTGAAACAGTTTTGAAACATCATTCTGTGCCATTATGGATTAAACCATTCGAATTTCTTTTCTTATTTTTAGATGCAACTCTCAATATATTACTATAGTGATGCTTTTCCAAGAATAGATGTAGCCTCTTTCTTCTCTGATGTTTCATTACAAGAAATCAATAAGGTGTTTATTCAGCCTTGCGGTAGACCCTTACTTCTTATTCATAAGAATCCTCGGAGCGTTCTAATTGACCTCCCTGTCCTTTCTTCCGCATGAGTCTGCTGTGATAGGACAATCACAATGCTTGACCTCCAAAATTTAGTTTTTGTTTTCTCCTTTTATCTTGTCGAATAGCATGTGTGTAACTATCATTTCCTTCTATAGATAGATTTATTCGGTTTCAAGTGCGCATGGTAAGCGATGTGGTTAATAAGGGTTAGTAAAAAATAAATAAAATACTGATGTCTTGAATAAAGACTTGGCGATTTAACAATGTTTCAACAGATATCTTGTGTTTTCTGGACGTGAAGGACGTTGGGTGTCCAGATTTACGTAAGAAATTCTCATTTTCTATACGTATTTTTAATCGCTTACAATTTTAAAGAATTTATTATTATAATTTATATTTATTAAAGCACATATTTTATCATTTGGTTGTATTTTATATATTTTACAGCTATGTAATGTGTGTAGTGTATTTTTGCTTTTATAGACAGTTATAAAATAAATCCCGTTTTTTTTATTTGAAGTTTTAGCAAATATATCCTATTAATTATCATTTAGTTTATCACTTGATTTGCATTTCATAGCATCTTATAGCTCTATATTAAAATAAATCCTGTTTTCGTATTATTAGTGGAATTATCTAAGGAATCCCGTTTTGCATGTATATTTTTGATGAATTTGTGAATTTACTGGTTTAATCGCCTTCATTTTATAATCTGGCTTATGCTTAATTTTAGGACTGAGATATGAACTTCTTTAGTCACATAATGAGCAATGTTTCTCGTACGCAGTTTTAATTTTTCATTTCGTCGATTGTATTTCATTTATTATTGTATATTTATTCATTTGGTATTTTGTACAGTATAATCATTCATAATATTCCATTTTTTATCAATGTATTTTAAAGATTTTTTATTGAAAGTATTTTCCATAATTATTTGCCAGATAGTGCATTTAAAATCTTTAGTCTATCAATTATTTAATTGTATATTGTAACGTCTAATCTTAAATAAATGATTTGAAGTTATTGCTTATTCGTAATTTCTGCATAATCTTAATTATTTAGTTTTTGATATAATATTGATTTTTTTGTATTTTATTAGGAAGTATTTACTTTATTATATCATTAAAAGAAGTGAATTATCCAAAATAACTATTTGAAGCACTCCATTCATCACATATCTCTTTTGATGCGAAGTATTTTATTTTTAGTGACAAAAAAAATTAATTTCCTTATTACCATGTCGGGTAATACTCGTGCATATAAATAAAAAAAGTATACTTATTATATATTCGATTTCATCAAGCATGATTTTCTTTTTCAGAGCCAGTAGCGATGTCGGTTGTGATAGGCATCGTAGTTGGTTGCATCATTTTGCTACTCATCATCACACTCGTTATTCTTTATCTTCTCAAGGCGGAAAGAATGTGCTTCAATCGTAAGTATTTCAATATTCTTTGGGGTCTTTTTTTAGGGGAATGCATGTTTGTTTAATTTTTTTCAGGTCTAGTTTAGCTTCAGTTGCTTGTGTTTTATTTTTTTCTGTTATTTCTTTTATGATTTTTTTTTGTTAATATTAAGGGAAATCAGCAATGAAATATTCAACAAAACTTTAATTCAGAGTATTGTTTCTTAATTTTCAAAAATATATATATATATATTTAATACATTAAAGTATTGCTTGCCTACGGATTCTAAAACTCTTCTCGTTTTTGCGCGTGCGATGGAATGTGTTTAATTCGTCAAAATAAGATGACAATAAAAATAGAAACGGGAGATTTTTACTTTTAGCAAGCAATAAAGTAAACTATTGCTCGTGAACTGAATTAAAATAAGAGAATACAATTAGAAATGTCGCTATACTCACAAGCATATTAGAAAGAAAATTCAAGGAAAAAGTATCTGATCAGGGTCAAACAGTGATAAAGAATTCCAAAAATGCACTCATCCTTCCGCATTTCACTCCTTAGTGAGATAGAATCGTCGAAAAAGGATAGTGCCTGGGTAATAAGCGAAATTATCAATTTTAATGAGAAAATTCAACATCAGACGTGATACTTCGGATTTTTTTTTTTTTTTTTTTTTTTGATGAAAACAGACAACAGTATTATTCCTTTCAACCTCTTTATACAGATGGTTCGAGATGTGGAAATCATGCAGTTTCAGCAAGAGTTTTTCGTAATGTAATCAGATCTTAAAGATTTCATCCCTTTACATCCGAACTTTATACAATATATTTAAGCCTTCAAAAGATTGCAAAGCTAACCCCCTCTAAATTTATTGTGTATACTGACTCTAAAAGAAGTATTGCAGCTTTTAAAAATGTCATCAGAAAGCCTTCCCTTAGTTCTAAATATTTTTCACTTATATAGTTCGCTAAAAAATAATTTCACAATTATATTCTGTTGGATTCATCGACATGTTTGAATTTTTGGAAATGAAAAAGCTGACAAGACGGCAAAACCCTCAACTCTGCTGAAAGAAAATTGTGTTCCATCATCCGATGCATTACAAATAATAAAAATAATTCAAAATCAATTTTGGCAATCTATATGGGGAAAGCTATCTCTAACAAGTAGATAAACTTTTTCAAATATAGCCCTCTGTCGAAGGTTTGAAAAATAAAATTTTGACTAGAAAGGTGTCATTATTTCGAGACTTCAAATAGGCCTCACCTATTGACCCAAAAACATCTTTTGCACTCTGAACATGCACCACTTTATAATAAATGTAATTCAGTTTGAACGGTTGGACATACACCGATGGAAAAAATAATCCCATCACTAGGAAGGAGCTGTGCTAGATAAAAGAAATTTGGTAGGCGTGTTTATACATCTGAAAGATGACGTCGATTCAAATTTCGAGCTACGCGCGTAACTGTGGCCCAAGTAGCGACACTATGAACATGCAAATGAGGTTTGCTTTAAATAAGCGCTGTAAGGTTCGTGCTCTTTATTTACAGTTGAGATTTGACGTAGTGGGATAATGTTAGTCAAGGATGCCTCTGAGAAGACGAAGAAGCCATTATCAACAGCTCACTGAGTTTGAACGAGGTCGTGTTGAAAGGCTACGAGAAGGTGGGTTTTCTTTCCGCGATATTGCTGAAAGACTTGGCAGGAATGTATCCACTGTGCATGAGTATTGGCGACAGTGGTCAAGGGAAGGTACTTCCTCAAGAAGACCAGGTTCCGGGCGGCCACGTGGTACTACTGAGAGGGAAGACCGTCGTATTCGGCATAATGCTGTTTCTAATCGTACTGCGTCTGCAGCTGAAATTCGAGCTGCAGTTGGCACCACAGTGACACAACGAGCTGTTACAAATCGGTTACTTCAAGGACAGCTCCGAGCCAGACGCCCTGTACAGTGCATTCCACTGACTCTAAACCACTGCCGTTTGCGACGTGAGTGGTGTCAAGCTAGAGCTCATTGGTGGACGGAGTGGAAGATCTGTTGTGTTTTCTGATGAAAGCCGGTTCTGCCTTGGTCGCAGTGATAGCCGTTTGTTGGTTAGAGGGAGGCCAGGTGAACGCCTGCTAGTGGCCTGTCTGCGGCCTAGACACACAGGGCCTATTCCTGGAGTTATGGTTTTGGGAGCAATTTCGTATGACAGCAGGAGCACTCTCGTGGTTATCCCACGTACCCTGACTGCAAATTTGTACGTCAGTCTAGTGATACAACCTGTTTTGCTGCCATTCCTGAACAGCACTCAAGGGGGTGTTTTACAACAGGATAATGCTCTCCCTCATACCGCTGTTGTAACTCAACATGCTCTACAGAGTGTCGACATGTTGCCTTGGCCTGCTAGATCACCAGATCTTTCTCCAATAGAGCACGTATGGGACATCATTGGACGACAACTCCCGCGTCATCCACAACCAGCATTAGCCGTCCCTGCATTGATCACCCAAGTGCAACATGCATGGAACTCCATCCCACAAACTGATATCCGACACCTGTACGACACAATGCATGCACGTTTGTATGCTTGCATTCAAAATTCTGGCGGTTTCACCGGTTACTAATGTACTAACTTTTCACATTTGAAATGGCTCTTCTCGCCAATGGCTCTACCTGTGATCTTGACACTTTAATCAATTAAATATGTTATCTAGACAAATGTATTCCTAAAATTTCATTACTGTACAATTATTTTTTCTTGGTGTTGGGATTTTTTTCCATCAGTGTATTCTGTGTGAATGCTGAAAATTTAGTACACATCGACAAGTTCATTTTGGAACGACAGTTTTTAACTTAAATTACATTTTAGGAGATAACCCTCATTCAAATATCATTACATTTTAATAAGATGTTCAAATTTTACATCAGATTTAATTCTGTTTTTATTAAATTGCTTTAAATTTTAACACGGAAGCCAAGTTTAACAAATGTTTGGCACATTATGATCAGATCTGATCCTTGCGCCATAAAAACAAACTACCGAACTATTAATAAGAAAATTCGTTTACTGGTAGCCATCATTAAAATTACTCAATACTTATAGCCACAGATATCAAATTGAAATGAGATTCCTTAGATGCAATGATAGAAGTCACCTTGGCAACCTTATATAATTGAAAAAAGTCTTAGTAATTTTTAAAAACACTTATAAAAAAATTAAACTTTTGAAGGTAATCTTCGATTGAAGCAATTGGATCAAGTGTACGATTTAAGAAGCTTTTTCGAAATTCCAATTTCGATTACACCCACTCACATACTTCATATTGAACCAATCAAGTTCCTTTTCTTTTCTCCACTCGGAAGGTTTCAGTACTTTTTTTTTTAGAAAAGTCTGAGGTTTTTTCTGTAGACAGAGTGAAATTCGAATTCCAAAGGTTAAAAGTCGAGCAAGAAATTAGATATGTGGAAAATTTCCAGTTTAATGCAAAGTTCAACTAATGTATATATGTTTTAATATTAAATCCTAATGTTCGGGAAATATTTTTTAATGTTTTTTAAATAAAATTCTAAATCAATTAGAAAGTTAATTTTCAAGTTCGGAATTTTTTTTTCTAATTTAAAACCCTTGTAAAAACATATTGGTTGTTCTTTTTTCAACAGAATATTAAACGTTCATACCGGTTGAAACGTTGTACAGTGACGAATAAATTTTTTTAAATAATTTGCTGGTTGTGCTAAAGAACTATTGTCCCTTGCAGTTACGTATAAAATGCGCCGATCTTACACATTTAAATCATAGTTCTTTTTTTTATCTACATTAGTATTTGTTGATGAAAATTATAGATTCATTTAGTGCAATACTCAGAATTATGTTGGAATTAAGATTAAAGCCAAACATAGAGAATTTACTGAAATTCTGCTATAAAATTTTCTAGATTTACATTTATACAATATTTTTCAACAGAATATAATCTGGTATAATCCAGAATATTTTCCGAATTAAATTTCCTATTAGAAGATTAAAAATATAAATGTTCCAAATTCTAGATATTATTTTTTTGTTGCAATCTTCTTGTGAAGTCTGATTTGAAAATGAACCATTTTGTTTTTCTGGAACACATTTTATCCCTATCCAAAGCGAGATCGGCATTTTTGTAAAAATTCGACTAATATTCTCAAAAATAGGCATTTAAATTTGAGTAATTATATGAAGCTATACCTCATTATATTCAAATAAACCAGCGTATTATTTTAATGACAAAATATTCTTTGTTATTTAAATTTAAATTCTTTAATTACTTTTTCAATCTTTTTCAACAAATATTCTTCATTCTAGATTTTTAAAATGCAGTCGTTTGCAAAATTTCATTTAGTCTCGTCTAAAATTTGTAAATAATTGATTTCGGCAAATTAATCCTTTCATCTTCTTTTTCATGTACCTTTTCAGTCGAATATTCTTCTAACGATATTTAAAATATTTGCTACTAAAACTAATACATGAATTCATCCATAAATTATGTACAAATAAAGATTTTCACAAATTATTATGCGTCCATTTATGATATATTTTCGATTTTGTCACAGCTTATATTAATTTTCATAACTTGCATTTGTATTATGTATGTATTTCATTTGTTAAAAGCACATATGTATTCATTAAAAGTGTGTTTCGAATAAAATTTAAAATCCTGTAATTATTGAATCTTATGTTTCAAAGTAATTATCTAATATTTCTGACGGTATTATTGATTTCTAGTAACGATCGGAGATGTGTAATTATTGTTTTATGCATTCATCTTTGAGAATGCGACATCCTTATTAAATTTAATAAAATAGCAATTTTTAAAACTGAATTTGAAGAAATGACAATATTTGTTTGATTAAAAAGAATTTTGGAATGTTTTCCAAAGCTCCATGTAATTTTAATCATTGTGTAAAATGTGTTTTGATGAAAAAATTATGAAATCATGCAAAAAATGTTTTAAAATTTATTAATTGAAATTAAATTGAAAAGATACCATCAATTGTAGAATAAAAGTTATTCATATTTAATTGCATCGATTCACTTATGTGTGAATTGTTATTATTATTACTTATAATTAGTCAAATGAATCCATATATATATGTTTTTTTGAGTTTTGAATAGTTTATCCGATGTGTTATTATGTTTTATGACAATGGAATAATTGGTTAATTCTATGCATCATGCTATCAAATATTGTCATAATAAATATCTATGAAGCCCCAGACAAATATTTTCATCTCATCTGTAATGTATTGCCGATTAATAAACGGTGTATCGGTGTACTTTCAGCCACTTTTGGTGACACGGGGAAATCTAAACTTAGTCAGCATTTGACGAGTTGGCTGCTGATCTATTTTAAACAAATGAATAAATTTGCGAGAAACAGAAACGTAAATAATTGAGAAAAAATTGTGGAAAAATAATAATTGTGATTAAATTGGTAGCCCACCGTCCTCCAAAATAAATTTGTCTGATATCTCACATATTTTTGCATCACATTTACCAGCCTATCGAAGGCAGGTGATTTTTCATTCAACTATTCTTGTGTCACTTTTTTTAAATCTTTGAAATTGAAAAACCAGCTATTTTCTTGTGTTTGAAAATGAATAATGTCCATTTATTTCCTAATTTTGTAAATATTCTTGGATGAAATACGATTCAAGAATAACACAAGTATTCATGGACAAAATACTATATTAAAAAATTCAGGGATAAATAAAGATTTCAAAGATTGATTGCATGAAAAAAATTACCTTTTTATATAATCATAAAAAACAGGGATTTTGATGACTCTCTACGTTTTAAATCTCTCTGAGTTCCAAAAACACGTTTTAGGAAAATATTCACCTTGTCTGTGGCAAAGATAACTCAAACACTATTTGAGCTATAAGTTTGAAAATTAGAATATGGAATTCACTCTAAATTTGCCGATTTCTATCAAATTAAAATGCTAAATTTACGCTAACAGTTAATATTTAGTAACCGTTGCACGCCAATGGCATATAAGATTTTCCCTGGCATGACAAGTTTATTAGAGAATTTTCGAGAAATTTTTGGGAAAACTATTATTGCTGGTTTTAATCTACTAGCTAAATTATCAAAATAATAGTCCTATCATATGTAACAGAAATTAATTGTTTTCGATAGATTTCAGAAATTAATTAATAAGAAATTAATTGTCATCAAAATTATTAATCTGGCAGAAAAAAATGGAAACTTTAATGGCAGTTTTATATAATCCGATCTGAAGCAATCTCATAAACTTTTTTATTAACGCTTAGTATAAAACCAAAAATTATAAATTAAACATCAAACATATAAAATCAAGCATAATCACAACTAAACTATTGAAGTTCATTCTCTTTGAAAATGTGTCTTAAAAGTTTTTATCTCCTGCAAACAAATGTAGTAATTAGCGTAGAAAAATAACTCTATTCAATGCAAAAAATTAGAACGATGTCTATTTTCGAAAGCGAAACTGTAAAAATGTCAGCTATCCAGGGTTTCTTCGCTGGCGTAATCAACATTTCTTGTTTTTGTTTCCATTAAACAAATCGCTTTCTTATTCTAATTTAATCCCACTGCGGAATAAACTGTTCGTTGTTTCTGTAGAATGATGCAAGTCCTCCTCTAAAGATAACTTATTTTGGAAAATGTCTTATAAACTTTTAGTATATGGTCAAAACCATTTGCAGTTTTATTTTTTAATGTTTGAAATGATTTTTCAAATATGAATATTAGCTAAGCAATAGGGATAATAAATTTATTTTAATGAAATCTATAAATAGGAAGATAAATGTCTGTTTCTTTATATAAAAATTCTGTTATTGTCAAATACTGATAAGATTTTTACACTTGTTTGTCATAACAAGTGAATAGACCTAGTAAATTTTTAACAATTCAAATATATATTAAAATATATTTTAAATAAGAACTAAGCAATATCGTAATGTTTTTCTCTGTTTTCCCAAAATATAATTTCATATAATAAATTGAACGAAAAAAATCTTCTTAATAATACTAATTTTATTTTGGGAAGTTTTTAATACATAACTTGATGGAGAATCTTTAATAATATTTTAATATTATAATTAAAACATAAGTCTTTTCATTTTCCTCACTAAATAATTGACTTTAAAATCTGTGGGTTTTTTTCCCTTTGTTAAATGGGTAGAGAGTATAATTTTTATTTTACTATCCATACGTGATAGCATGTAACAAATTCATTTCAATAAATTCATATTTTTCACTTTTATCATAATGAAAGGATGAAGTTTTAAATACATTTCATATTATTAGTATACATCTTGAAAAACCTACCTTTGACTGAGAAAAACAGTTTTTAAAGGGGTCTAGCACTTTAAAAGTATATATTTATATGTATGCAAAACCAAACAAAACAAAAACGCCGGTTTTTAAGGAATGAACTTATTTAAGTTTTTTTTTCTTCTATTCTTCATATTTGAATTATATTTATCAGTTTTGATGCAATCTAAGTTATATGAATGCTAATTATATATTCGCTTTTGATGTACGTTATATTAAGAATATCTGAGTTAATCTAATACTTTCTTTATTACTATGAAAATTAAAATAAATTTTTAATATTTGAACGAGAAAGGCGTACTAATATACTTCTATAATCATACTTCTATAATTATTAAAGAATTAATGAGCTAATTTAATCCTCAGATTTTAATTTGCTTTTATCTAACAACTTAAAGATCTGATAAACTATCTTTACAAATGAATAATTTGGGGGGGGGCATTTAAATCAAATCTCTAAATATTATATAACTGGAATTTTAAGTATTTTAAATGTATAAGCATGAATAATCGGCATTTAAAATGAACATAGAAATTGGAAATGGCCAATTGTGCCACTTTGAGAATTACTTTTTTTATTACTCTAAAATTATTTTATCACTATTCAGTAGCTTATAATTTCAGAAAAGATTTAAATGCAAACTTTTTATTTATAAATAACCTTTTAAAATTTCTTTATTTTGTGACGTTATTAAGATATGTAAATTAAGAAGAGAACTTCAAAATTTAAACTGTGTCATGAGCTTTAATTCTCGAAAATTGTCTATCTGCTCAAGAATATAAATTTATTCTCAAATGACAAGCATCTACCATTTCTTACTATAATGCACTTTGTTAATTAATTTTATGTTTCATCATCATAAATTGCGTCATTTATTTTTTTGCCTGAATAAAATATATAATTATTCAGTAACACTTGATTCAGCTATTTGCAAAGCCTGAAGTGTTCCATCATGTATGTTTCTTTTCCTCCTCCCAGCTCTTTTGCGTCTACTCTGTTTGTAAAGCAGTGGATGAAAAATGGGCAAGATACATCAAGAATTCCAGAATTATTTTATTTTGTTGATATGCAATTTCATACAAGAAAAATAATCGATCAAAAGAATCGTTTGCACAAACAATCGTAATAATAAATGAGCTTCAGTAGAATCGTTTGCTTGAACTGAATCAGCAATCAATGAATATATTTTTTAAGTGCGCTTACATTCATGCTCAAATTTTATCAATTTGTTGTTAAATGTTGGAACCTATATTTGTAAGTGGTATTGTAGCATTTTATATTGTTCTTTTCAAATTTTAAATACATGTAACTTTTGAAAAATTAAGTGAAAAAAGTAAGGATTATGTATGTATATAGAAAAAAAAAACAACCTTGATTTCTCTTTTTTATTATAATTATTACTTTTTTAAAACTATTTTTTAAGTATTGTTCACAAATGGTTTCTACAGTTTTTTTCATCTTGTTTTCCTCCTGTTTCGAAACCTTTCGTAGCATGATAATGTTTATAATCAAGCATGCTGTCTTCAAAATGTGATGTACAGGTTTAAAAATAATTCAAAATTTCATGTAGTTTGTTGAGGTTTGAGCAGCTAAATTAGGCCGATAGTATTACTTCTTTGGTTTTAGATGCTGACTGTAAAATGGTTTTATTTTTCAAAATTGTAATTAAAAATTATTTAATTAATTATAGTGCATGAATTAATTTTAAACTTAATAGATTCAAAGAAGAATATGGTACACAAATCATTTTAATATCAGATTGAAATTCTGAAAATCAGTTTTTAGTACTTTGTACTTTATATCTGAACTTATGTTTCATCAAATATTTTAATTACATACAAGAATACTTTTCATCTGCTGTATACCTGCGTTGGCTCGATATTAAATAATGGGTTTGAATGTATGCAAGTTTTCACTATGGTATAGTTAACATCGAAACTTAAAATTGAGATAAAGATAAGCGAATTAAACTTGAAACATTATCATGCTCTTATGTTTCTAGCTAAATATACATTTTTAATATCATCTGTAAATTTTAATTCAGTCAATCAAAGAATTCATTTTCCTTTTTTAGTGATACCCGAGTTTGAATTTGTGAAAAATAAACATTTTTGTTTCATTTGACTATAAAATTTGCAACATAAAATAAAATAAATAAATAAAAAGATATATTAAGCTTTGTAACCATTTTTTTATGAATTAATTTTTCACTTATAATTCCAGAGTTACAGTTATTTTGAATTTTGTCTATATTCTGCATTTCATTTGTTAAATCCAATCTTGAATACGTTTTATTGTCTCAAATTTTGAATAATTTAGATAGATGCTAGCTAAAAACAAAGCAATATAAATCAGTATGATTGGCAATCAACAAATGTATATATTTGACTTAATACTTAATTATATTAGACTGTGATATAAGAATAAAAAATAAATATGATAGTGAAGAAATTCAGATAGCAAATAAAATATTAAAATCGGCCTGTGTGCTAAATGCTGATAATAAAAAATGCATAGGTCGGTCACGTTTAATTTTTTTTTCTGTTATAATTAACGATTATAAATAAATCTCCTTTAAATTTTCTGATTTATTTGTTAGAATCTTGATTACTTGAAATTTATTTTAAACTATTCGATATTCATTCTAAGATGAATTAGCTTGGCAATTATTCGTTTAGTTTTTATCAAATTATCTGTAATGACATGAATTTAAATAATACAAGAAGTTCTTATAAAAGTGATGCACAAACATTTATAATAATGGAGAAACTTCTTATACAACTAAGTTGAAATCAGCGAATAAATCAGATTTTCTTTGACATTGTAAAGCAGTCATTGTATTCGAAATTGGAAATAAAATTTAACTTCTTAACATTATTTATTCTTTTTAATTAATAATACTCTTTTGTATTATTAATTTTTAGAGTAAGTAAAGTCTACGAATTTCATAAAAATGTCAATTCATTTTATATCTTCCTTTTTCAAAACGTTTTATGCCAAGTTTTTTCTTGTTTCTATAATATTCTATTGGCGGTTTGATAATTAGCTGAGATGGCAGCTGTTTATCAAATAAGATAAGTAGGCAGCTGGTTTCTTTCTCGAATTGTATAATGATGATTCTGAATGTTTAGACTGAAGAAATACTTCATATCTTTAACGTATTGTATTACAGAGTTAAGTAAAAATCATCATTTTAAATCAATATAGATTTTAATTTATGTGAATTTTATGCAAATAGTTTATTACTTCTTTTTCTTGTTCCTGTTTTGTATTTGATTTTTCAATGGCAACTATTGCTGAATTGCGCCATTTTCTTGTTCCTGTTGAAAGTAACTGTTAACCATCTTAAACAATGCTTTCACACTGAGCTTGCAATATTTCCACTTAATCCTTGGGTACAATGGATTTAAATTTCCTATTGTTGTAAGAAATATTAAACATATTTTTCTAACGTTTTTGTTGAGTCAGATCTGGCATCTGATATTTATTGGTTAAAATTTTGAAATAGTATTACTGTTTAATATTTGCTAATTAAGAATTGTTACTTTTTTTTTATTTTGATTATTGTTTATGTAAACATGAAATTTTATTCTTATCTTTTGGAAATATACAATTTGAGAAAAAAATGGACTATTTTACCATAATTACCAATATATACTGTTTTATTATTATTGGTACTTAATAAATGTCTACTTAATTTTATTATTTATGTTCCTATCATTTTGTTTGATTGTATGTATATTTTTATTCTTTTTTTGTTTTATAATTATCATTTTTACAATGTTTTTTTTTATAATTTGATAAGAAATGTTATTTTTCTTAATATTGTTTACATTTTTCAAATGCATTACCAGAGTGTTTTGCATGTAGCCTGTATAGATCAATTTATGTTATTCATATTTGTAGCCATTTTTATGTACATTTTGTTGTTATTTATAGTTATCCTCGCTTATTTCATTATCTGTATTTCATTTCTCGCCCTTTTTATGATTATTTTTATATTTAATTTTGAAAAAATGTCAAATAAAAACTGTTAATTCCTTTCCTTTTTGCAATTATTTGTTTTATTATTTCCTTACTTATTTCGCGTGTTACTAAACACTAGAATTAGCTTGAAGCAGAAAATATAACAAAAGGTTATTTAGTTTGTGTGAAATTTAAATTTGTATTCTGTTCAGTATTTTAGTATTTTGATCTTTCGAATAATTTAAGTGAAATGTTTGTGCTCTTTAAATAATTTCTTAAATTATTCGTTACGTTTATTTATGTTAATTTCGTTTTTTGCTAGATATTCGAAATATTATATAATTCAATATTTTACTGCTGGACATAAGCTGAATGTTTTAAAATCGAATAAGAATATAGGTTTTTTTTTTCAAATTTTAAGAAATATTTGAATGGAATAGAGTAAATAATTTATGAATTTTTATCAAGCTTATGGTGATTTTTACCAGCTAAAATTTCCATTTGTTATAGTTTGTCTAAAATAATCAATAATTGTTATTTCAACTTGTTATTTAAATATGTTCTGTTGATTATTGTAGAAAAGGAATGGATGATTTAAAAATATGAGAATTATTATGAAGTCGTGTATGTTGAATGACTATCTACAAGTCACATTGAACGAAAACTGCAAGGAGTAAAAATATTAGTGAAAGGCACAGTGTTTCGATATTTATATATCTATAGGAAAATTGCACGAGATTAAATATTTTTACTGTTGTAAAATAATGTTGTTATATCACTAATAGAATCATGTTTGTATATGATGGATTTTCATGACTCTGATATTTATAGAAATGGATTCGTGAAATTATTTTAAAGATAACTTAGCAACTGGCGGATAAAATAACTGACTCATATTTGCAAAGCTACTTTAATAGATTTATGTGGCAATAAACAAAATTTGACTGATTTAAGGTTTATTAGAACTTGAAATTGATAAAGTACCAATAATAGAATCAGGACTGTATATTTTAGTGCTGGAATGTTACAGTTAATATTGCTATTATATTGCTTTAATTATATATACATAATTTCAAGGCGTAACGCAGTGATAACTGGTGTTAAAAATTTTGTTTAACTATATAGAATACTTTTTAATAAATTAGAATCATATTAAGAGTTATCTAATTGCATGTGGTGTTATAATTTAATTTTTTTCCGTATTGTCAGCAAAAGATACATTATTACTTTGCATGTAGTTTAGAGGATATTTATATTCAATCAAAATATATATTTTGCGAAATATATATACAAAGCGAATTTTTTTTCAATTTATGAGTTACTGAATTCATTAGCACGGTACGAAATCGTCGCAAATCAGAAATAATTTCTTCTGCCGTTCCAAATAGCCGTTCAAGGAAATATTTATTTAAAGGAAGAAAAAAAAAAGCCATCCAGTTTCTCTCTTTCATTTTAATTAAAAATCTGACATCCAATACCTCGATAGGGGATGAAAAATCTCTTTTCTCATACATTTTAATTATACTTTTCAAAAGGGAAAACCTCATTTTAGATCCCTGACAAATCTCTTCTATGTAAAAAGATGAAAGGAGAGAGAGTTAGAAGTAAGAAATCTTAACTTTAGCTATGGTTCGCGTTTCGGTAACAGATGGTCGTGGATCATCTTTAGTTTTCGAGGAGTCAGGGTATTGAAGACATCCATTACCGTCTTGAACGAGAGGGTTGTCGAAGTTTGAAGGCAGATGCAACATGGGGTATGTGGTAATATACATCAAGAATCTTAATTTCGACTTCATGCGAATGTCGTGCCAAACTTTGAGAAAAATGCCAGTCCCGCTATCCCAATCTTTGTTATTAGAACGCCGCGATATGAACCATAAAAAATTAGAAGTATTCTTCTCTCTTCGTCTTTTCTCATATTCCTCGACTTCCTTAAGGATGTTAAAAGTAATCGAATATAAATGTATTAATGTATTATGGATGTAGACATTCTTTATCCAAATGAATGTCACAGGCGATAGAATATAAATATATTAATGTATATGGATATAAACATTCTTTATCCCTAAGGATGTCACAAGTGACCGAATATAACTATATTATTGTATTATGGTTATAGAAGTTTTTTTTTATCCAAAAGGATGTTACAAGTGGTGGAATATAAACATATTAATGCATTATGGATATAGACGTTCTTTATCCATGAGGACTTCACAAGTGATCGAATATAAATATATTAGTGTACTATGGATATAGATATACTTTATCCATGAGGACGTAACAAATGGTTGATTATAAATATTTCAATGTACTGCAGATATACGTGTTCATCATGACATATAAAGTTGCACCAAATTTTTCACTAACGATTTTTGCTGTTGTCTGTAATTTTATTTATTTTTTTCGATAACTTTGTAATTTTTTATTTAAAAAATCTACGTAATCTCAAAATTTGGAAATTTTCTATGCAAGTTTGATTTTTGTGACAATTTTCTAGATCCTTAATTATGAAAAAAGAATATAAAAAGAAAATCCTGCTGCTAAATCTAAGAGACAGAATGAAATCAAATTTCATGTACATACAAGGGAAAATGAAGGGAGATTTGTTCTGCCGAAAAATCTGATAAATATCAACGAAGATGGAATTGAGTTTTGAACTCTTTGAACAAAAACGAGATAGTAATTACTAGAAAGCAGGAAAAATGAATTGTGCAATTTTTCATCATTATTTGATTGATTAAAAAATGCGCATACAGAAATTCATGGTGTATGGTATGAAACTATCAAAAATGATTCGTTGTTATTCTGGCTGATGTGTAACATCCATTGCATCAGTGACTTTTGTTCCTTTTTTCTTTTCCTTTTTTTCGGTGATGGGGGGGGGGGTATTTATTTGGGACTTCTACAGTTCATATATGAACTTGATTTCATTAGGAAAATACTGATGTTAGAAATTTAATTTAGGATCCCCTCGCATTTTTTTATAATTTTAGTAACTTCCACATAAATTAATATATATTTACCATTTTCGTTATATGAAATGGCGGCTCGTATATAGCGATAATTAAAAATAATTGTAAGATTTTTATTCGAAATAATTGATAAGATATATAAATAGGTTTAAAACAGTTATATACAGGGCTTTATTATATTTCCATATAGAAAACTTTTGCACTATTTCAAAAATTGTCACTTTATCTTGATGTATTTCTCTAACATTGTTCACGAATCTGCAATTATAGATTGTATATACCTCATAACTTATTTTACTCAATGCTAATGGAGGCGAGTCACATCACCTCATATTGTCATTATAACTATCTACATAAAATTTAGCTCTTGCAGTCCTGTATTCAATATATATAATTTTGAATTTGTATTTTCAAAGAAGGGCGGATAATGAGTAGCATCTCGTATCAAGACAGGGGTACTATTTTGTTGCAAAATATTGATGAATCACGAAGAAACTCGATGAAATGCTTTTAAATCAATAACTAGTAATTTTCAATCAATAATTTAGGTAAGACCGCTATTTTACTGCTATGTGTTGACGATAATCTTTAATGAAATTCTGTAAAATCGATTGTTCCGTAATTAATTTCCCTATCCGATACTGTTGAGGATTAAATATTGAAAATGCTGGCAGTAGCATGTTTTGGCGTGCGTTGACACATTTCGGGAGCCCTTGCCAAAGTTACTTTACTTTAAAGCAAGACTACTTTATGCGTCGTTTGCATTTGTTGTTGTCGTTAATAGCAAACTCTGATTTATGATCCAAAAAGAACTCACTTTGATCTAATCTTTAAACACCTTACAATGTACGCTTTAATAAAAATATTATTTTGGAAAGCAATACAAGTTAATCTGAACGTTAATAAGTTCTAAATTTAATCACTTGTTACCCTTTTGGTATTAAATTGTATGCCAAATACATTCTAATATTTTTCTGATTTGAAGCTTGAGAGCCTTTCTTCTTCAATTTTACAATCTGAAAAGTTTATATATTTTTTTAGAGAAAATTATTCATATTTAGTTGTGATAAATTTACTGGCCTTGACCATATAATTCTTACGATTTCCATTTCAGTAATAATTTGCCACTTTATGTTAATTAATATGCATGCAATTACCCTGAACCTCACAATGCCTATAATTAACCCTTAGGTAACACATTTATATTACTTTATGCTTGTAATTAATAAAATTTAATTTAAAACAGTTTGAACACACTATAATATTTGTATGATCTTTTAAAAAATAATACTATAAATGCCAATATACTTTATTATATATAATTACTGCACATAATATTATAATGTCTATAAAAGATTTTTAAATATTATAAGTTGAATTTTAATTATTTTCATAGGATTCCTAACTATTGAATGCAAATCAATTCAAAAAAGCATAATAAATTAAGTATTTTTAATATGAAATTTTTCTGTCTTATTAAAAAGTTGTTCTTTCAATGTAGTTGAAATAAACATAAAACATTTTGTTTTCCTTAAATATCCGAAAATTTTATCAATACTATTCTTTATTATTTAATTTATTTACTTTGCATCCCAAAGCGAAGGAAGATTATGTGAACTTTAAAATTAAACGATTAAGTAATTTTTATACTAATTTGTTAATTTAATTAAACCAAAAAAGAAAAAATGAAATATACGATCGCAAATTTCAAGTTATCATCTGAGAACTTTATTATTTTTAAGTCTTTCTTTGTCTTACTTAATTGATGTCATTAACCAGTAACCAAATTTTGCAGTAATTCACATATTAATTTATGGAGAATTTTATGAACAGGAGTTAAATCCTTCAATGTTCCCCAATTAAGAAGGAATGAAGTAATATTTCCCCACTGTTAGAAAGAGAAATTAAATTATTTAATTTCCACTGAAAAAGATTACATTTCATGTAAATAACAGCTGTGATATTATAGCTCTATATCAACTTTTTAAAAACTCATCTGATGTCAAAGAAGCATGCATAATAATAATGCAATACTGTTAAAAGCGACTACGCGATTTCGAGCTTCAATTATTTGCTGCCTTTAATCATTCGAAACTTACTAACGAAAACAGTATCATGTTCTCACTTGATAATATTTCTGTACTTCCTTGCAACAATTATATTAAAAGAATAACTTCATAACAGAATGTAAAATTTATATAAAAAATGTTTCATTAATGTTGCTTTTTTCAATAGATTTGAATTCAATAGCACTTATAAAACTTATGAAAGTTATATAACTCAATTTAAAATGTTCAATTTTTGAAAATTAATGAATGCAACATTAATGAAATATTTTTATTAAATAAATTATAAATGAAATCATTTTTTATCACATAAAAATTCAATATAGCTGAACTGAAGTATAGAAATATTTTGTTTTAATTAAATAACAGAAACTGTTCAGATATTTTTCTCTTTTTAATTTTATTTCCTTTATTTATGCTATGTTATGCATATGTCAATTTTAAAACTAAACGAAATATTGTAATCATAAGGTTATCCATATCTTCCGAAGCAAGGCTGTTAAGAGTTTTCTATTTCAACCGAATTATTTTTATTTTTTTCGCATTAATTTCTTTTATACAGTTCTATGAATAGTTATCTTGTAATTGACAAAAAAAAAATGAATGCAGCTTAGTATTATACCTAATTCTGGTTTATATTTACTACTAATAGGAATTTTTTTAATCCACCCAAGGTTAAGTTTAATTATGGTTAAACTTAATTATTTTCTGATTCATTTAAATTCTGTCACAGAAAATGACTTCTTGAAGTATATATCTATATCACTTCAGATCAAGTAAAAAAGAATTTAAGTTAGCAAACTTTTCTGATTTTAGCTCTGAAATAACAGTATAGAATTCAAAAATAAATTATTTTTGGGGATTTTTCTCCGTAACATAGTTTAAAATAGCTCAAAAATTAAATTTAATTTTTAAATCAACATTTTGGTTTTATAGTCATAAACTATTTAGTTTTTAAAAATTATGTATGCATATATTTTTTATTGTTGTTGTTGAAAATATAAACATTTTTTTTGTGGTTTAAATCTATTCATTCTTATATTTCGCTATTTGAAAAAGAAAAAAAAAAAAAAAAGAAAAAAGAAAAAAAAAAAAAAAGACCTGATTGCCGGTCGTTTGTCTTGCCTTTAAAAAAATAATATTTGACTTTAATGTGAGAAAATAATGCCCTAATCAAGTTTAGCACAGCTTGAAAAATAAGTTTGATTAAAAGTCCTTAAATTATTTCCTTGTAGTTGTCATTTCTTAGCACAGTTTTCGAATTCGCTGGCATTTAAGGGAACAATATTTGACTGTAATATGAAAAAAGATGCCTTAATAAAGTGTTAAAAGCTTTAAAACACTTTATAAATGACACCTATATTTAAGTTTAAATAAAGAACAGAAAAGATGAATGTAGTTTTTCAATTATTTCTTTTGCGTGTTACCTACTATGATATAGAAATTACCATTTATAGAAATATTATTTTAAAATTAGAATAAAATTCGAGTTTGGGAGGAAAATAAATGTAATATATTTTTTATTAGATATGCAGTATGTTTAATTGGCTTGTAATTCAATTTTGCTGATCAATATTTAGCTTTTAATTATTACCTTATCTAAATATTGAATTTGTTAGTTAGTTTTAATTTTTACTACCCATAGTTTTTTACACCGAAGATTTGATAATTTTTGATATTTATAATGTGTCAAGTATTTTATTTAAAATCAGCTCGTTGTACAGTTAAATTTGATTTTAATCTTACAATTGACAAAATGTAAATTTATCAAAACAATATATTGTTTTTTGTTTTTTATTTCCTGATAAATGTTTTGATATAATTATCAGAAAATGCGAATATCTAAAGCGTTGGAACTCAACGAAATATTTGGTTGGTTAAAATAATAAACTTACCTGCATTTCTTAGAATTATTATTTTTTAATCACTTGAATTAAAACTTAAGTTTCACTTCTGAGTAAGCGAAGTGTTTTATATGCTTCTCAAGGCCTAATTTTCTGCACACGCTGAAGTGTTTCTGAGTTTTTCAATGCCATATGAAAATCACACGCGAAATGTAAATACTAATGTAGCTTGTTTTCAGAACATTTCTCTAAGCAAAACGATATTCTGAAGGTCTGTTTATCGTACTTCCTGTTTTTTTTTTTTAATGAAATGTATCACTTCTAAATCAGAGAATTGAATAAATGACTTTAGATTTTTGCTCAAAATTGAACGTTACACTTAATCTTAAAGGATAAAATCATGAAATCCATGGTTTCAAAATTTTATATCTCAAACGTTAAATTCCGTGTTTCCCACAAAATATAAGCCGTTTCTTCACATTATCGAAATAAGTTGGTTTTACAGTTAATAATAAGTAATTGATAAGGCTTAAAATTCGTTGAATTAATATTGACATAAATTAATAATATATATAGAAGCGGATTTTTTTTTGTTTGGTTTTTGTCTTGTTTTGCATATTTTTATTTTTATATTAAAGAAGCATGAACTTTTGATTATTTTCAATTACTTTTATTTAGTGACAAATTTATATTATTTTCATGATTATGCATTTATATCTGAATGTTTTTTTTTTCTTTCTTTCACAAAGAGAATAGATCTTTGGAAATTTGTTTGACTGATTTTATACATTTTAGATTATATATATTTTTATTATTACTTAAAAATATCAGTGCTTTCGTTCTTTTAGCATGCTTTGAAAATTTTGATTTTAGTTCAAATTCAACTTTAATCAATGCCCCATTTTAATCTGTTTAGAGTAGTTTTTTTAATTCTTTTACTATATTCTTTAGCGGCATGTAACATTATCTCCTTATAAAATAATTTCTCGTATTGTATTTTTTAATATGTGCATGTATTATTAATAGCATTTTATAATTGGGAAATTAATAGAAAGATTTAAAATTACTTTTAACGATAAATAATTGAAAATTAAAAATAAGTAGAAAGGATTTGATTTAATTAAATATCATATCCTTATAGTCCAAAAGAAATTATTTTAATAATGGATAACCTTTTCTATTAATTCAAATTAAATAAGCTTTTTCATTTTAATAAATATATTAAAATTTTTATATCTTTAGTATTACTAAGCGTAATCTTAAATTAATTACTGAAATGCATTATGCAGATTGAAATTTTTTTAATTAAAGGAAATTTTATTTTAAAAAATCTGTTATGATGTAGGAATTGCACGATTTATTATATTATCATTAAATATAAATTCAGTAGAAACTGTTATTAACCTTAAGATTTCCTAAGAAAATTATTCAGGAATTATTCGAATAATTGAATTACACATCATAAATAAATAGATGAAATTTAATTCAAATAAAGCTTTAATTATTACTGTGTTTACATTTGTCGTTTGATAAAATATAATTTAATCTCTTCACCATTTGTTAATTCCGCTGTTTTTTCAACGGTTTAATTTTATCCCCAAGTGCATCTCTAAACTTTTCGTTTAAAATGCTAAATGAATTAGTTTAAGGTATTTGTTAGGAATAGAATAGAATTTACAGTTTATAAATTTCAAAAAGTTCACTTCCTCTTTGATAATATTAATCCATCACTCTGGTTTTATGAAAAATATAATTAGAGCAACACGTTGTTGTAATTTAAATTTTTTGATGAAAATACTTTAATATTTGGAAACGACAAATTTAATTTATCGTAGTTCTTACGAGAGTGGTCCAAAAAAAAGTTTACTAGGCAAAGAAAATATGCTTCATTAACAATAGACTCAGGGTACAAATGGTAATTAAGAGGCTACTTGTTTACATAATCACCTAACCTGATGAGGTATTCATCACACAGCTAACCCAATTTGTTTAACCCGTCTTGGTAATAATCAGGTTCCCGGCTATGGAGCCAGTTCTCGGTGCCTTTTTGGACATCACCGTCTGATATGAACCTTGTTTCGGATAAATGTTTCTTGAACGCCGGGAAAAGAAAATACTCCCTGGAAGCCAAACCGGGCCTGTATGGGGGGGGGAGGGTTCCTGACCTCTCACCTATATGTTTCCAGAAATAACTCTGCCCACTTCAAAAGAACGACACCATTTCGCCACCTGTTCTCTATTCATTGCTTCGTCCCTCATCAACAATTTGTCAATGAATATCCGATGGGAGCATAGTTTTGATCGATAGAAATCATGGCTTTCACTTCTGTGCTAGAACACTTCTCTAGACGTCTTGCCATTACTGTCGCTGTTTCAGACCTCGGTACTAACACTTCATCCTCTTCTTGCAAACAGCCGACCACCCCGCCACCACTGAACGTAGCATTATCGACAGGATTTGTTGTGGTCGACTGCTGTCGGTACTAACTCTATCTGCTCGAACGACCGGTCTAAGACAACGCTGTCTCCCCTCTAGGTAACAATATTCCCATCCACAATTTCTAGTTTCCAAATACTGCTGCTTGTAAACTTTTTTTGGATCATCTCTCGTACTTTCTAATTAACTTGCATGACCTATAATTCCCCTCCCACCCTTCAAGTTTTTATTAGAGGAATTGCTGGTGACATTCGCCTGTTTTTAATTCTGTTTCCCACAGGCACAAAACTTGCAGCAACCGTTCCTCTAACTCAAGACGAGGAGAACAGAACCCCCGTCCGAAAGTCATAGACTCAACACATTCTGTGTTCAAACAAGAGCAAGATGATATCACTGCAAACCAAAAAACGGTTGAAAAACAATACAATATGTGGAATAATTATGTCAGTTTGCTTCATTTCACTTTTTATTGCATATTGTGACTGGTCTAATCATCTAAGGCATTGCATCGAAATTCAACGCACTGTTTGTAGATTGCTTACGAACAGATTGCATGAAACATTAAAGTGTGATCAAAAGAGGAGCAATATAAATGTTATATCATACGTTATCTGACCTGGGTTTAAGCTGGAAAAACCTCCAGTGCCAGTCGAGTTAATGTATTATCTGTCATTTTTACTAAGAACTTTCCCGTGTCAGCAGAGTTGATACTATCTGTCATTTTTGCTGGAAAACCATCAAATGTCAACAGAGTTGATAGCTTTGTCAATATTACTGGGAAACCATCAAGTGTCAATAGAACTGATAGCTGTGTCTATCATTTTTGCTGGGAAGCCATCAATTGTCTACAGTATTGATAACTGTGTCTGTCATTTTTGTTGGGTAATCACCAAATGTCAACAGAATTGATAGCTGTGTATGTCATTTTTGTTGAAAAACCATCAAAAGTCATCAGAATTGATAGCTTTGTATGTCATTTTTGTTGGAGGACCACCAAAAGCCAACAGAATTCAGGTTGTAGCTTTTGTTGGAAAACCATCAAATGTCACGATTGATAGCACTGTCTACCATTTTTGATGGAAGATTATCAAGCGTCAGAAGTTTTGAAAATACAGTTTATTGAAGGAAGATATAAATGTGCAAGGCGATTGATGAATTGCTGATATCTGAAATATCCTGTGGTGTTCTCATTTTTTAATTTTTATTCGATGTAAATTTTGAGAGCTTATGGGAAATATTGGCTGTAATTATATTTGACGTTTTTTGGGCAATTAAGAGAGTCAGCAGTGAATTTGAAACTAATCGTAACATCACTTGAAACACTGGGATATTAAATGGTTCGAGGATTATGATGGATACTATTGATTTGTCACATGAACAAGATGATCACCAGTGGTAAATAATGCTAAAAGTACTCAAAAGATTTTCCATAAACAGTCCCATAAAGATATTGATATTAACGAATGGATCAAATATTTCACTACACGCAGTTGTTTAAAATTGGATTCTCATGCTTGTTAATGTTACAGTGCTGTCTTGTTATACAGTATATGTACTTGACTGTGTATTTAACTTGCTATACAGCTTCGAATGTGCAATTTCATTTATGTGCTTAAGTGAATTCATAATTGTGTTAATTATTATTATTTAAAATATTATTGCAAACAATATATGTGGCTCGAAAAATAAAATTATTGGTGTAGCGTTTACTTGATCATCATCGTTTTGTACAGTTTGCTTTGCATAATTTATAGAGTAGTAAAGTGAATCCTAAAATATCCAAATAATTGATTTTTGAAAATATTTTGCACTATGGATCAGGATGTTGAGAAAAATGTTTTTAATTTTTTTCTATTGTAACGGTATTTAAAAAAAATATTTAATTAATTCTCTAACAAATAGCATTTCATAATATCAAAATATGAACATCAGCTATGTTTTCATTTTAATTTTGAAAAAAAAAATAACTATAAAAATCTTTTCACGAAGCTTTAATTAGATAAATTAGTTCCATTATTAATGCACTTTCATAATGTTTTTAATTTTAGACTTTGTCTGAAAATAGAAGTGCGAAAAAATATACATTTCTTTCAACTAGACATGTCTAAAAAATTTTTATTTGATTTATTAATGTTTATTTAAAATAATTTAATTTTAAATTTGCTTTCATTTAAAATTTAAATTTTTAATATTAAATATAAAAATTATTTAAATTTAATATTTAAAAGTTTAGTTTTTAACGTTAAATTAAATTGTAATATTTATTCTACTATGATGTTACAAGGGAATTTTTTTTGTTGGCAGATTTCATTTAATAAACAAATCACGATCATTTCCTGTTTAAATTTATAATATTTCGAAATGAATGAAATATATTCATATAGTTACTTAGAATTTAGAATGAATTTTAATTGCAAGTGTTGCTATTTCTAGTGAATTTAAAAAACGACATATCAACCAGTTTTCATAAAAATTATGCAATATCATTATTGTCTGAAAAATATGTTGTAAATTATTTTCACAGTATGTTTTGAAATTTAGCCTTTGTAAACTATCATTTTCTAAGATGTACAAGAGTTAAAATAATTTTTAGTTGATTTCAAGTAAAATATGCAAGTTTAAGCATTTTATAAAATATTTTATATGACAATTAAATAATTAATTGAATATTAAGTTATATCAGCCTATACAAATCAAAATGCTTAAATTAAGAATGACAATTAAATCAATTTTTATTATGATTTCTTGTGTGAAAGAAAACTTTCTTTCTGTGAAGAAATTTGGTTTGGTTTTCCTTCTGAGAAGTTCCTAATTTTTTTTTAATAATAAAAATATTCATGAAGTAATTACTAGAATGAAAAATATTTGATAAATGTTATTATCAGGGGCGTATTTATTACGAAATTAATGTTGGTTTTAAGTTTAATATATTAATAGCATAAATTTGTTTGGTGTTAAGCAACTTTGTTCTTATTTTAATATGTTATTTTTACATCCGGAGTTCTGAAATATTGTTTATGTAATAATTTACAAGAACATGACAATACTTAAATTAAGCGTGTAATATTAAATATGATGATTAATATTATTATAGATTACATCTGATGATTAGGGAACATTTTTTGATTAAAAGAATTTGTCGTTTTTTTATTTTATTGTAATCTGCACTTTTACAAATAACTAATTGCTTTACAAACCATTAAGCAAATTGTTTAAAAGTTATTATGCATCTGATATAAATATGTTTTCATTGTGTATGGATTACTGTTTCGCATTCATAAGTACTCTAATAAATTTTCTAGATATATTTCTTGAATTTCTTATTAAAAATTGTTAATGTAGGTTTTTATACCTTTTGCTGAAGCAAAAATCGCAAGAATTGAGTTAAAAAGGAATTGGCAGATTTTGATTGCATGGTTTTGTTTAAAACTCATTCACAGATTTTGTGAAATGTATATTTGATTCCATAAAAAATAAGTATAATTACAGTATCGACATATAATAATACAGAGAACATGTTTAAAGTGGTAATCTAATTACTGATATTTTAATTTATTTCAAAAAATTATTCTTCCGTTTGAGCGATAAATATCTAATCTCATTATACATTTAGATGAAGTTAGAAACTTTAAGTTATGCGATGTAAAATTCATTACGTTGTTGAATAAGTTGTATTGCAATTTCATAAAGATAAATAATAGTCGTAGGATTATTTTTATTTCAATTAAGAATTTTCAGCATTTTTCATTCCATTAAAAAACTGTCATAAAAAATACATAATTTTCTCTCTTCTGAACAATATGTCTGGTAATATCTAGACATATTTTAATATTTCTACACATTTTACATATTTTAATTATTGCCATTTTGATTAATCATTTTATATATCTTATTAATAGCTTAAAATATTTTCTTTTATTTTAAATCAAAATTATTTATTAAATAATGTTGTACTAAATGAAAAATGTTTATATATGTGATGATTATAGTGCATAAATCTTAGTGATGTGATTAACATTGCTCAAAATCAGAATATTTTGGCAAAATGTATTTAAAAAATGTATTAAAAAACATTCGTTTATAAAAACAAACTGTACAAATAATTACTGTGCAATATTTCTGTTACTTTTCTTATATAAGCATTTCTGTTAGATAAAAATGAATAGCAATTTGTGTATATTTGATGGAGAATGTAGTATATCTATATGTATTATAAACTGTTGTGTAATATATTGCTATGTATATCTGCTGGTTGTTTTGAGTACTGCATATTGTGACCTTGAAAGGTCCCTGAATCCGCATCTTGGACATAACGCGACTGTTAAACTATTTAATGTTTTTGGAATTAAAAACGTTGTTTATGCATTTTGAGTTGCTCTTTTATCTACCTGAACATTCATATTCAAATTTTTATTCATAATTTTTGTTATTTGCAGGTGCTAAAATTAGGTTGATATTAAATTGAGTATTTCTTATCTTTTCAAACCAATGGAAATTGACCGGTGTGCATAGTACGTCAAAAAATGTATACACATTTTGAACCGTCATAAAAAAAATGTATGTTCCGTTCTGTAATGTTCAATTACTGGAAGTGGAACATAAATTCACTTTGTGATGCAAATGTGATTAATGTTCAAAATGGCGGCCTTCACCATCAATACGTTACTGATTGCAAGTCCTCACTGATTGCGTCTATCATATTAACATATCCAATGGGATTTCTGTTCACACCACTTGATTCTCATTCCAAACTGTGTCAGAGTTGCGTGGTTTACGTTTATGCACCTCATCTTTTACTGTGCACCATAACAAGAAATCCAGTTGCGTAAGTTAAGCGACGATGATCCAAATCGAAGGTTAGGTTAGCGCACGTATAAATCTGTCACAAAATCCTCCATGTTGAGAGTAACACTTTTTTGTGGGTGCTGGTTCAGAGGTGATCGTTCTCTGATCCAGGTCTAAATTACGATTTGTGGATGACTGAATGAAAAAAGGCCACCCCTTAAAAAGGGTTGTGACGCATGAGTCGTTAACTCGTACTCTAGGCCCTAGACAGCGCTACTGAGAAAACAAGAGACGCAAAACATTCGGATTAAATCGCAATGGCTGTTTACTCAGCGGGTTTGTCAATGACAAGTGATGTTAGAAAAAGCAAACAACAACAACGATTCAATAAAATTGTAACAATTTAAAGAAAAAAAGTTTTTTATTTAATTCGAATCCTGATGTAATGCGTTGTTATATCGTCTTAAGTCCCTTTTTACTAGCCCAAAACTATCAGCTGTCAGATGTTTTTATAATGGGGTTGCCAACATTTGACAGCAAAAAAAAAAATGGCCTATTCAAACCTTGAGTTAACTTTGAGAATACTTAAAAATCGCATTGAGTATTACTATTTAATGTTTCGTTGTGATTTTGATATTAAATTATAACAGTGTAGATTTTAAAATTTTCTAAAATAAAGAAAATCGATAAAATGCGATAAAATGAGAATATTCAATTTTGTAATTTGTTACAATTTATCTTGAAAAAATTATTATTTGACTCAAGACAATTTGAACAAATTGTGAACGGGTTGTTTTCGTATTACAAAGGTTCTCTTGTTTAAATTAAAATCAAGTATTTAATTTCAAATGTCAACGGTATTTAAATCGAGAAAGAAAAAAATTATTAATGTTTTTATTAACTTTGCTTTTGAAAGAATATGTGAATGGGTAATTAATTTTCAATTATAATGTGCAAATATTTTAATTGTAATAGTATTCTATGAATTTCAAGAAAAAGTTTCCTTACATTACTTTCTTATTATTTTTTGTCATTTCAAGAATAGAGATAAAATGCGATTACAATGTTTAAGAATCACAAATATTTTTTTAAATAATTCAAATTAATTCAGTTTTACAGTTTTTCTGAATCTCTTCAAATTATGATTACCTAGAAAAACACTTCTTACATTCTTATGAAGTATTCTAAAATGTTTTAAATGTTTGAATATAATTTCATTTTCTGTGTTTGCGTATACTAACGCTGTGAAAACATTAGTTAAAATGCGAGATTGTTTTAATATTTGCCGTAGTTATTAAGTTATAAAAAATGTTTTTAATTAATTCTGGAATTATTTTTTTTATTTGCTCAAATAAAAACATTGAATGTGTTATTTTTTTTTTCTTTTCTTTTTTCTCTTTACTTTTTTACTTCAGTTTTCCAATTTGCGTCATTTAAACATCTTTTATGTAATATTCAATTTAATATTTTAACTAAAAAATTTTAAATTAAGAAAGAGCATACATTTTTATAAATATCATTTCCTTTTAATTATCCAGTGCATAATATCATTGCTGAAGAATCTTTTTCTTTTCGTTTCTGACATTCTACGGTGATTATAATTAATTTGAAAATAGATTAGTTGTTTCCGAATTTAGTCAGAATCGAATTACAGCCTATAATAATAACAATAATAGAAATCTGTTATCTCAAATTTCAAGTTATCATGAAATAACATTATTATTTTTGTTTCATTATTTATCTTAATTTAAGACCTTAACCAGTTTAAACCGGTTTGAAACAATCACGAGATTTCTGTATCTGGCTCAATTCCTTGATCCCTCTTTCTTTCTCACAACCACTGGCAAACCAGGTTTTGGAGTTCGGATAATTTTGAGATGGGGGAGGAAAAAAAAACCATCGTTTTTTCTAAATATCAAAGCATGCGAAATTTGATAGTCTCCTGATTGTTTAAAACCAGTTCAACTTGGTTAATGACTTAAATTAATTAAACAATTCGTAAGAATTCAGAGAATGAAAAATTGAGAAATTAAGTTGTAAATTTAGTTGGCAATACTCATTTTGTATCTTCAAATACCTCAAATCAAAAACAATATCATATTCTCACATAATAACAAATATTTACTCATGTTACAGCTATAATTAATGCATTGTTTTCATTTATTTTAATGCAAGCGAATAGTGTCGATAATTTTCCTGTTTTATCGTTTGGCTGTATTAAATTAAATTTTTTTCTATATTTATCTCACTTATTGATTTATAAGTAGCTCCGTTACAGAGTTCTGGGTATCTTTAAATGGTTATCGATTAATCCAAATAATAGCGCAGAAATTTTTAAAGCTCTCCGCTGCTTTTATCGGCAGTCAAAATGAATCTTTATAAAATTTATATCTTGATAATTAAATATTTATGATCTTGAAATCAATTTGCTAGATGCATCCAGGAGAGAATATCGTTTTTATTTTTTGATATTTTAGTTTTGAAAATGTAGTAAAATATTAATGTAATGAAATATTAACTAGACTGTGTTTTCATTTTAAAAGCAATTTTCGTAGCACGTTCTTTTAAGTAATTTCAGTATTTTCTTGTTATGGATTTATTTTGAATAGGTTTTTTTTTGTGTTATACTTAATATTTAAATTTTGAAAGAGAATTATTTCTTTCGATAATTTTCGTTAATGATTTTTAGTTTGTAAAAGCATGATAACGAACAGTTCCTATATAAAAATAAAAGCCTTTGCTCTAAAGTTTTACTGATTGCTGTTTTTACTGGTTGATTTTCCACCTTACTGATTAGCCTGTTTTATGTAAACGCTGGTAAAAAATCAATTACTTAACAAAATTATTTTTTTGTTGCGTTGCATTTTATTTGTTACTTTTTTTTCTATTTATAGATAATATCTTCTGAATATATTCTGATAAATATTTTCTGATGTATTTTATTTTTAGTTACAGTGGACTGTGTTCTATTTTCAAAAATCAACGGTTTTACTACGCTCTCTTTTTGAAAACAGAATTTTTATTTTTATCATTATTTGCATTTTAAATTTCTCTTTTGAATGCATTGATACAAAAAAAAAACCCTGCTGTCACGTTTTGCTATTGCATATAATTATTTTGGGAAATACAAATTTTATTACATTTTTCTTTTATTACTTACTTTCAAAATTTGTCTTACGAATGCTTTGTTGATTAAAAAAAATTGCTATATTTTGCTATTTTCTCTTAAATAACGTATTTATCAGTTCGATTGCTTCCCTTTTAAAGAAAGAAGGAAAAAACTGTGAATTCGAGCGTTTGTTGTTTGTTTAAAATAGCAATCTGCGTGTATATACTAAATCTCTAGTGTTTCGTATTATTTGTCTTTATTTTCAAACAAATCAAACTTTTTATCAAGCAAACATTTTTTATTTGTATTAAGAAGATAGTACTTTTTTTGTTTGTGTTAAGAAAATAGTGATTTTTTTTAGGTTCTTTTAATATGGCCGATACTTTAAAAAAAAAAATCTAAATCTATTGAATTAAATATCGTGTTTGTTTTATAGAACAGTTTGAAATAAAAATATATAAAAAAATCAACATATATATTTAATGGAATAGAGTAATTTGAATTTTCAAGTTGTTTGGAAATGAAACTTTTGAGTTTAAAATTGAGCTCTAAATTGCTTATATATATACTGAATATCCTACAACAAACACCAATATATTATAGGAGGTCTTAATAAACGTTCAGCTTTTGTTAAATATACCAATAGTTATTTTTTTATGTGCACACACTAAATCATAAACTATTGTTTATGACCCAGTGTGCCTACAACAAATTTATCCTGATATTACAGACCCAGGAAAAAATGGTTGACCTTCGACTTTAGACAGACGAATACATTTGATGAGGATTGAGGAGGTTGCAGAGAAATAATATGGTTGTAATAAATGCGTCTATATTTACATCCAACTTATCAAAATAGATTCGTCTGGTATCCCTTGATGATTATTTCTCAGTCGTTGTTTCGTTATGACTGCATAGTTTTTCTTTTTTTTT
>JAPMOQ010047785.1:3386939-3409721 GCA_026543055.1 Argiope trifasciata | reverse complement strand
GTTTTGGAACATTTTGTTAATTCATGTTTTTCTAAAATTTTTGTATTGATGATTAATCTAAAATTCTTTAAAACTGTCTTCTATCTGTTCAATAATAGTATCCGTTGCAGTGTTAGAAAATAACATCTATTTTGGACAATATTTTAAGCCATTCTATTAAACATAAAAGGAATGTCAATTCTTTATTGAATCGAATAGATTTTTACCTCCTTATGGGGCTTTACCAGTTTGTTTAAACTGTATATACACTGCTTTAACCGGATCTATTTTGCCTTGCCAACGAGTATCGCTTAATGGTTTGAGAGTAACGTTTAAATGCTTTTGTAGATTTTCCTTCTTTTTGTAGACACAGAAAATAAGCAATACAAACGTTGCAGGGACAAAAAATGCAATAAATATTGCTGGAAGCAGCATCACCAATTAATTAATAAATTAAAAGAGTATGATAGGCCATACACACACACATAAGTTGCATGAGGGTTTAGAGCAATCATTCTAGATTTAACACTTTTATATTTCCGTTTCATGTTGCTACCGATGTCGTATGCCTGTCCACAATAATCCATAATATCTAAATCAAGTTCATTTAAAATGTCCAAGAGAGCTTTTACTATTCGTGCCCCATTCATATCAATTACTTCAATCAAACCTATAAATGACTTGCTTATAATTAAACATTTGTCTTCAAAATTTGCATACAAGACTGAAGTATGTTTTTTATGAAAAATATCAGGAACAAAATCAATTTGGATGCTGCAATAAGTAGCCTCATTAGCATTGTCTTTAATTTTATTAAGAATTTCATTTTCTAACGAAGAAATAATTTATTCTTGGAATGTATGAGCTAAATCATTGAAAATTTTGTTTTTAGAATTTTTTATTTTGTATATGATCCATAAATACCGAATCATATTTACTTAACAATTAGATTTAACTTTGAACTTAACAAATTTCCACTATTAGACGTTTCTATTATTTGTAGGCTCCGAGAATTGGAAGATAATTACACGTTAAAAATAGAATCACATCTACAATTCTTTAAAATAATCATAATAAGTCGAGCAGTTTCCTTACTTATATTAACTTCATTTGTTTTATGAATAGTCGAACATAAATTTAACCGCCTTACTAATTCTTTCCAAGCAATAAACAAATCAATATGACAAATAGAACGTCCATGATCTTGGATTAAAACTTTCTGCAGTTATTATAACCACCTATAAATCGTGTTGGTTGGTCATTTCCTCCTCTTTTCAAAAATAATACACACAATATTTTAATTCATTATATCTTCAACTTGATTTCGAACTCAAAAAATACAAAACAGAAAAATCTATCTCGATAGAATTCTAACATTCCTTAAATTGCTTTTCTTATAAACATAACTTCATGTAAATTTTAGTTAATCTCAATTATAGAATTTCTCATTTAGTTGTTCTCAAAATTATATAAGGTTAGGTTAAAGAATGAATATCTAGTGCAAATTAAAATTCACTAAACCTGCAATGAATAGCATGACCTTCAAAATGTAATAATTTTTTTACTAGCATTAAATATTTACAATAATTTTGCTAATCAAATTAATTTACTTATCTTTATACTTGTATGGTAAAAGCACAAATACTGACATAGTCTTAAACTTGCCGTAGACTGTATTACATTCCTGAATTTTTAAAATTTTGCTAATAATAACCAATCTCCTTGAATTTTACAATTCAAATTTAATCAGTTTATTATCAATATATGGAAATACACATACCTTAACATGTTCTTAATCGATAATAGTCAAATCTATATTGAGTTGCATTAGAGAAAAAAAGTTTTTGTCTGCTTAAATAAAACTACTCTTCTTTGTTTGTTTTTAAGTGAAATAAAACTTATATGCTCAAGAAGAGTGGCAAGAGTGCAGCAGATATCCATATACGAAGAAAATCTAGAATGGTTATTCAGTTGGTGACTCGGGTCGATCGTCTTGGCAAAACTATTTCTGCTCATAGCCCCTTTTTCTTATTTCAACGTGGTGAAGAACATCATTACCCAGGATGTTAGGTTCCAACCCTTATGGAGATCAGGATACTAAGCATTTCATGGTTCATCAGAATTCCACTCATTCAATATTAAATTCATTTGTGATGGGCTCTCATATCTAACCGCTCTCAATTTTCTGCTCCCAGGATTGTTTTTAATGTGGGTTAATCGAGATCTTCATTAGAAAAAACATTTAGATTGAAATTGTTCGAATATCTCATTTAAATATTTTTTGAGAAATTAATAAAAAAAATATTTCCTCAACAAAAAAGTAAAAAATTTCATTAAAAACTTTCGAATCGATTTTTTTAATTAAAACCTTATGATGTAATGTTGCAATGCTTTTTAAGGAAAAAGCCTTCTGTGTTAAATGTTCATTATGTAGTTATACAGGGTGATTATGAAAAAATTATCGGATATATGAGATCGTAACTATCATACCATTCACAAGAACAGAATAAAATTTTGGTTCAAGGTATTTTGAGGTATGCACTCAAGAATTATAGGGAATACAAGGTAAATTATAGAAGCAGTTGCCGGTAACGTGTCAAGTTGAAATAGAAGGCTCTGAACCAATAGTTTATATATATTTCAAGAATTCATAACAGAAAAAGTAAGTTAAAGAATATAAACTGTTCACATTTTAATATTAAGTAGTTTTACTTTATGTAAATTTATATTGTAAATTTTTACATTGTTATTAATTGGTTTACATTTAAGTAAACATAATAGCCTAAAGTAAAAACTCTTTACTTTCCATTATAAGACACATATTTATCCTGGACAGTTCCCGTAAGTGTACGATTCCTGAAATAATAGCTCATTTATAGACCATGGCAGCATTTATATACTGTCATAATCAACGGTTTAAAAATAGCATCATCCTCGAATCCTTCATATTCTTGCAGTCTTTATATATTGTGTCATCCCAATCTCACAAAACTGATGTTGAAATTCTATGCTCCCAGCATCAATATGTGAGATTCTCTGAAACTTACTTAATATTTAATTGATTTGATTATTAGATTATTGAATCCTTTAATTATTAATTTAACATGGCGCATTTTTGTGATTATTTTCTTAAGAATAAAAGATTTAAGTGTTTTTAGTTTTTTAAGTATAAATAATATAAATATGAATGTAAATTTTTTTCGAAAGAAAAAAAGACTGTTTTGAATAAATTTCAATTAATCAGATATTCAGTATATGAATATTTTTCTCTCACTCACGACCAAAATGCCACCTCCAAATTTTGGAGTCCAAGATAAATGTCTGATTGGCCATTTTCTTCAATTTGATAAAACTACTATCTATTTTATTAGCAACTGCAAATTTGATTTAGCGCTTTACTTCTGTCTGGTTGTGTGATTCGATGCTACTAGTTATATCAAGAAAGAATTACGAAGCGTAGATCTCGGAACTCCTTTGATAATGATTAGTACATGCATTCATTATTATGCATCTCTATAGAAAAAAAGACTTTATTAGTATTGTCAAACTATTTGTTGATACATTGAATTGAAGAATTTAAAAAAAGATATTTCAAAATGAAGCGGGAATCACAAAGTCTAATCAATCAATCAACTTTATTTTAAAACTGTTTTATGAATTATATATATACTCTTCGAAAGTCGCGAAAGCACACTCATAATAAATACTGACAGACAGGACCGTCGCTACAGCAACACTGGTGGGAACTTAGGTTGGGGCACCAACCACGGTACAACCCTTCCCCAAAGAAGTACGTCTCGTCATCGATTGGAAAAGCAAGAATCCCACTCTTTCGTGTACCCACCAGGGTGGCGATAACCAAACACCATGCCGGGAACTTTTCTTCTTCATTTCGAAGTGCTCCTCGAGGGTATGTGTTGGTATTATGAAATGAAACAGATTTTAGAAAGAGTATCGCTGAAAGAAAACCTAACTTGATTCATGTTTACTTAATCTTGGCAGACCAAAAATAATGCAAATATTAGATATTTATCATTTATCGCTAAATTCCGTTTAAATTTTACAGAAAGTGGAAAAAGGATAACGTGAAAATTAGAAGCCTTTTGAAATAAAATATTTCTTTTGGAAAGAATTATCGTAATCATAATTGAGAACACTTATATGTTCATCTACGAACATTTTCCGGTTGATGTAAAGAACGAATTGTCCTTTATATAATTGAGATATCGGTGTGTTTGAAATTAATCCCTTCTCATGTAGATTGAACTTCAAAGAAATGCACTTGTGTGTGAAATATGTTCACGTAAATATGATTTAAATGCTCATTACTGTGTGCATACAAAAGAAAAATCATATGTATGTGTAATTTACGAAGACATTAGAGGGCTCACAGGCCTAAAACAGCGCTGAAAAATAGAGATGTATAACCCTTCATTAACGGTCTACATCAAGTGATCTTTTATTTTCGTAACTTGAGTACCTAGTTCGAAATATTACATTAGTATCTATATCACATAGCTGAAATAAAACCTTAAATTTTGAATAAAATCTTAATTTAACCTAACAACTGCGTATCCTGCGATTTCCGTGGGTTGGCAATCGGCTCATTTTCTATTGCATCCCTCGTTTTTCGCAGTTTAGAGTGTTTATTTTTAAGATTACAGATTTATATTATATTATTATCGTGTAACATATAAAATCAATTCACTTTCTTTGGAAAATATTGAACTTATTTCGAAACATCGCATCAAAATGGGAATTTTAAAGAATTGCGTGGCCACATAGTTAAACTTAGAGTGACAGGTTTGTGATAGAAGTATCGTCATCTCTTTCTCACTCTCTCTCTCTCTCTCTCTCACACACACACAGATATATTTTTCTTTTCATTTAATCAGCTAGATAATATTCGTCCAAAAATTATCAAATAACTCGCTTAAATGGATGTCTGTTTTTTTAAAACTAGAACACATAACATGTATTTCAGCTTAAATTTTCTGCAATTTTGAAATTTTTAGAGTAGTAAGCATTAAAAATTTGAAAATTTTAGAATAGTAAGTATTACGTGTTTCACAAAAACAACACATTTTTCACTAAATTTCATTTTTGTTCAATCCAGGAGCATCAAAATAACAGACATCAAAGAATTCTGAATCCTAAATCATAAATTCTTTTTAAACATAAAATTTATATTATTGTTAAAAAAATTCCAAAAAGTTTAATCTACCCTCCCCCCCCCCTCCATCTCTGAAATTAGAGCATGCCTACTTTTACTTAGTAAATGAACTGAAAAGTTTGGCTAGGATTTTGTAGTGAAGTTGTCAAAAAAAATTTTAATTAGGCTCTTTCGTCTGATTAATATGAAACGACAACGATTTTTCAAATAAAAAAATGGTTATTATGGATTTTATACAGTTTTAGAACGATCAATTTATTTTACTTTATGTATACAAATCAAAAAAGATATTTTACTTTCAATTATTATATTTACAACTTCGAAAATTTTAAAGAGACAATTGAAAAGGCTGTTTTTTCTGGGGGGAGGGGGATCTACTTGAAATTATTCTGAAGACAAGCTTTCGTGCTAAAAAATATTCTTCTATTAATACCATGTAAAATTGCTAATTAAAAATGAATAATTTATTTTTAAAAAACAGCAGAATCTCGAAAGTTATGCACATCCTTTTTTTCATTTAATTATTTCGCATATTTCCAGAGACTTTAAATTTCAGAAATAATTCTCTAGAATGATATAGTAAATTTTTAGGCGCCATTTATCGGAAAATTTTAAACTTTAAAATCTTCAGAAAAGTTTAAGTTAACGCCTTTACCGAAACTTAAGAAATAAATATATCAATAAATAAAAATAAAATAAAAAGCATAATATTCCATAACAATTTGGGCATGAATGTAAATTTTAAATAAACCCGTATAAACGGATGATGGGGAGAATATACCTTATCGTGTAACCATTACATTTAATGACTTAAGGCTTCTGAGAATTCAAATTTTATATTTTTGCAAACCTTATATTTGCACTGAGAACATTTTCTTTGTTAATCACATATTTCTTTTGTTGTCTTCACGAATTTGCTTTTCTAAAATTTTAAGTAGATGAAAATTTTCGGTTCTGAAGTATTTTTCACGATTCTACATCTATAACATATAAAAATTTGTTAATGATTTCTCTCCTTAGAACAATTTACATTTGTATTTTATTAATATTTAGATATTAATCTCATCTTGACAACAAGAATCTGCTCAAAATTCTTCTGCACTTTTGACGAGGACCTTTCAGTTGAAGTAATTCAACTAATTCACATACTTATACTACAGCGTTAATCAGAATGCATGTTATATTCCCTGAATTTATCCTGTCTCTATTAGAACGATATGCCGAACAACGTTGTTGCGATATTTTCGTAACATTGGCCGGCATTCTGAATATCTGACAACTCATGGTAATATTGTACAATAATTTGAGCTAATATGGATCTAAGAAACCCTGATTTAAATATCTATTTCGGGCCTTTTGTAAAAATTATTCAACACTAGATGGAGCCATGATCGATATTTGCTATATGAGCTATTTTTGTACGTATAATCTGTTACTTTTGAAACGTATTGTTTCGATTCGTTTCTTAAGAGAATAGATAATCTAGAACTGAAATTGTAAAGATTTAAATAATAAAAAAAACTTAGCATCAAGAGAATTATTAATTTGAATCGAAAACTAATCTAATGATATCTAATTCTAAATTAAACACATTGATATTAAAACTATTTTCCCTCTAAAATAAGAACTTTTCTTGTAAGAAAAATGCTTAAAAAAAATTTTTTTTTCAGTGCAGCTATTCTATTTCAGCTATTTTCTGAATGTATGATCACCATTCTTGAAATTTTGCTCTGCGAAAGCTGCGAATATAGTTTTTCTTTCACAGTTTTATATTTTATCACCTTAAAGCCGATAAAATAACTTTTATAATTAGATTGTGAATTTTAACACATCGTAGACAGTGACAACACACACATTTAAAATGGGATAAGAATGGATTTTATCAAAAGGTATGAAAAAAATTAAAACATCGGTTGCTGATATCAATTTCGATTTTGAGAATCCTCTAAAAATAATAATTAAGATTGTCATGCAACCTAACTTGTAATGCCAAGTTAGTCAGCATTGGCCTTTTTCTTCTTGTAGAAAAGTCACGGAAATTAAAAATTAATTTTGAATTTCTTGTCTTTTGAATAAACACCATTTCCACTCAATGCGAAATTTTGAGCGTCATGCCTTACATTCAATACCAATCATGCCATAATAGTACCATTTTATATCATAACAATACATTATGAGCATTCTTTTTTATGATTACAAAATAACACGAAAGATTTAGAGAAAAATGGGCATTTCATATTTTGTTAAAAGATTTTCCAAATGTTTTCATAGTGATTCCATTCCCTATTTTCGTTGCCAGTAGCTTATATATACAAAAAAAATTACCCATATAACAAGAAAAAAATTACTGTGATCTATAGTGAAGATACAGACTCCACCAGAGCTGCGAGTTTCTGTATCTGTATCTTTCCGAATACAATTATAACCGTGTAATTTGAGAAGTGTATTTGGTTTCAGAAAGGTTTCTTGAGATCAAGCAGACAGCAAGAGGTGTAGAGGAGAATAAAAATAAAGGGAGTAAAGATCCCTGGGTACCTCGGGATTGGGACACCCGTGCAAACGTACTTGGAATTACACTCATTTTTAATGATTTTTACGGAGACATAATTCACACAATTTATGCATTCTTACAAAATCGAATCTTTTCTGTATTGTTAATTCTAGGAATTTAGGGTATCTATATACCGGATGTGGATTTTTTTCACAACAAACTGAGCAGTTTTCATTTTCAATATTCTGTTTAAAAAGAAAAGTTTTAGTTTTAGTCGAAAAATTAAAAGATTTCTTCATCAATGGTTTCGTCTCCATTTCACAATTTCTTATTACCGATAAAAGTACAGCTTCTGTTTTTTCTAAAAATGCAATGAATAATTCAAATGTTGAAATATCTGTATGTTTTTGACTTAACTCAAAATTTTTGCGAGTTTCTCCATCTAATTTTTTTGCATAATATTAATTTAAAAATTATCAAATAAACTATTTTGTTCATAATTTAGCATTTTTAAAGCTCGCAGATTATTTTTTAATACAATCGATGATTTCCCTTATTTCTTATGGATTTTCATGCTCTATCTTCTTAAAATCTTATATTAACTATATATGAATGTCAATTATCAATACCTTATTATCATATCTAGATTCCAAGGATTCATACAAAGAAGTAAAGGCATCAAAAGAGGATGCATATTCTTTGACTTAATTTGAAAGACAAAAACCACAGTTTCTGCTTCTACGTTATTTGGTCATTTGCTGTAATTAAGTCATCGAATTGACTTTTAAATTTATTGAACTGTTCACAGTTTCCCAAAAATGTGGGAAGTATTATAGGTGAATTTTTTTTTTTTTTGTATATTAAAGGTTTTATTTCCGTTTTTGGAAATTGCAGTCACAGTAGGTTTACAAGAATTAATTTAAGATTTAATTTTTAACTCCAAATCTTCCAGGCGAACATCACATTACTCCAATTCTTCTTCAAGAGCTGTTAATTATGCTGCATCCGCATCAACCAGTTCAAATAAATTTCTTCTTATACCCTCATTTTGTTCCAGCTGGTCGATTTTTTTTCAATTTCAATTCTAAGTCCATTAAATTGTATCTTTTGACACATTATCCATAAAGTTTTCAATTCTCGTAATAGTTCCACTTAGGGAAGTTTTTGCTTTGTTTAATTTTATCATAGTATCCATGGTTAGTCTCACGATCGACTGGACCAGAAAATGCACTGGCTTAAAAACCAGATTCCATTAGATGAAATAACGACGGACCAGTATTGCCCTTTTTTGAATTATTTATTGACATCACACAAGACAACACAAAAAACATTAATATAGATGGTAATAAATTGTGTTATTGTGGGTTTCGAAACATACTTTAGCACTGTGTTTACCCACTTCTGTTATTGCCAAAGTCCTCACGGCGTCTCCCCGGTTTTCCCTTGTTTACAACAGAACACATGACTGGCTGGGAGCGCGCATACGCCAACAGTTATATATATATATATATATATATATATATATATATAAAGAGTAACGCCTAGACATACCCAGCCTTCTTGAGCATGGATGCATTTCTTAACATGTCCGAAAAAATTATGCATCTAAAGGCCTTATCACACGGCAAAATGTCTTCGGCACTTTCCGTCAGCAAACAACAAGGAAAGTGACGCCACTTCAAAGTTTCACATGATTGGTTGAATTTCGTTTGCGGACAATATTTCCTATAACATTTTTGAACTGGTTCGAAAAAGTTGTCGATTATGAAACTTGCCTGACCGGTTTTTAAAGGTAGAAACGGAAAAGTGCTGGCGAAATTTCACCGTGTGATAAAGCCTTAATTTTACTGCAACCCAGTGTTTCTCAACCTTTTGGTATTCACGGCCCAATTTTCAATCATAATTTTCATCGCGCCCCCCCTCCCCACAACATACAATAAAATGTATACAATATGCATTTTGAATATTTTGGCACTAAACCTTCACTACAACTTTAATTTTAAACTTTACAAATTACCAAGAATATGGAAATTTATTGACATTTGCAACACCGATTCTCGGCATTGAAAAAACAAGAATCCTATCCTTTTTATTGCTCTTGCATCCCGCCATGTCATGCCTTCCCACGGTTTCGCGAGAAATTTCGATTTGTCTCGTCAACTTAACTTTTAAGTTAAAAGATTGAGCAGATGTGAACAAATTTTTTCTCCTAGGGAGAAGGAGAAATTTCTATGACGCCAATTTCAATTCCAGACAATCTCCTTCGAGTCGATCCTTCTATCGCCATTGAATCTATTCTGAATGTATCTGTTATATATATTTTCGTGTAATTGCAATTCACCGTTTTAAATATTCAGGCAGCAGACTTATGCAGAATCATGGATAAATTTTTAAGCGGCCGTAAGCGAGCATTAGACGATAGACAATCATCAACAAGTACACAGACAAGCGTGGTTCCGAAAATAAAATCAAGAAAATATTCTCAAGAATACTTAAATTTTGGGTTCACTAGCACTGAAGTAAATGAAGAAGTAAGGCCCCTGTGTATCATTTGCTCAAAAATGGTGGCGGCAGACAGCATGAAACCTAATAAGCTTAAACGATCTTTTGAAACTCTTCATAGTGAGTGAGTAAACAAACCCAGAGAATTCTTCGAATTAAAATTAAAATCATATGAAAAGCAAAAATCATTGTTTAAAAAAACTTTGTGAATGAAAAAGCTTTAATTGCCTCTTAGAAAGTTTCATATAAAATAGCCAGATATAAAAAGCCTCACACAATTGATGAAGAGCTTATTTTGCCAGACGCAATTGAGATTGTAGAAATTATGTTTGGAGATAATTTTGCAAAACAATTGCAGTCTATACCTCTTTCAAATGATACTATTGCCCGTCGAATTGCTGATATAGTTGAAGAGGTAGAGTGTCAGCTTTTCTCGAAGTTACGTGACAAATTGTTTTCAATACAACTCGATGAGGCTACAGATAGTAATAAAGATGCTCATTTCATTGCCTATGTTAGATTTTGTGATGACTTTTCAGTAGTAGAATTACTTTTCTACAAACCAATAGAACTCTAAGCAACAGCATTCGCATTATTTGCTATGTTAAATGATTTTATGAACGAAGCAAACATAGAATAGAAAAATTGCGTCGGAATATGCACCGATGGTGCTCGTTCTATGTCCGGAAGATTCCAAAGTATTCAAGCACTTGTGAAACAAAAATTGCCACAGTGCGTCTGGACACATTGCAGGATCCCCAGAGAAGCTTTGGCTTCCAAAGAAATGAGTCCTGGTTTGAATATTGCGTTAACTACGGTTGTAACCGTAGTAAATTATATAAAAATGAGACCCCTGAAATCAAGAATCTTTTCCTCAATTTGTAAAGACATGGGTGCAGTACATTCAGCTTTACAATTTTATTGCGAGGCAAGATGGTTATCACGAGGAAAATTTTTCAAACGTGTTTATGAATTAAGAGAAGAAATCGCCGTTCTCCAAGAAGAGGAAAACTGACCGGAAGCTAAGAATTTTCGCGATAGTTTTTTTGTGATGAAATTGAGCTACATGGTCGACATATTCGAGAAATTAAATAACTTGAATCTTCAGCTGCAAGGAGCAAATACACGTATATTGGATACGTGTGGTACAGTTAATGCATTTTGTAGGAAATTGGAGTTGTGGAGCAGAAATTTAAAGCCAGAAAATTTAACAATGTTTGCCAATTTGAATGATTGTATTAAAACTTACAAGGCTGAAGAACAACATGTAAAAGTTGTTTTTGTAACCATTGAAAATCATTTAGCAATTCTAGCAAAGAATTTAAAAAAATACTTTCTTACTGACGATAAACTGATATCATGTTAAAAGTGGGTGAGGGATCCATTTCAAAATACTCCCGAAGGACTCTCCCTTGAAGAGGATGAAACCATCATAGACTTCACTGCAAGCAGCGATACCAAAAGACAATTTAGTAATAAATCACTCTTTGAATTTTGGGCAGGAGTGGATGATGAGTTTTCTGCACTGAAAACAAGGGCATTTCGCATTCTATTACCATTTTCAACATCTTACCTTTGTGAAACTGGATTTTCTGCGGTGGCTTCTTTGAAGACAAAATATAGATCTCAACTAAATATAGAAAAAGAACTGAGAGTGTATATTTCTAATAATAAACCCTCCTTCGAAAAACGTTGCACTGCAAGACAAACCCAAGGAAGTCACTAATAATTATTAAATTTAATTTTAATTTAGTGTTTTTATTTAATAAGTTAATTATTAAATATGTCGAAATGTATTTTGTTTTGTATGTGTGTGTCTGTTCTTTCCTTTAAGTCACTTAATTATTTTTTAAAAATAGCATTTTCTCTTGTATATGCTCGCGCCCCCCCATTAGTGTGTTCGCGCCCCCCTAGGGGGGCGCGCCCCACAGGTTGAGAATCACTGCTGCAACCGATGTACATATTTTCTAATTTGCCAAAGTTTCCATCTCTACAAGTAACAGTAATATCAGCCATTTAGCAATTCATATTCAGCTTCCACTAGCTTACCACGATACACCATGCCGGTATTCGTTCCCAAAGTAGCAATGTGTCCTTCTCCTTCATGAAGTACTTTAACAGGTACTCCAAGAGGCATGTTTTAAATTATCACTAATATCAAGCTTTCAGAAGGAAAAAAATAATAAAAACTGAACACTTTTTAACTATTTCGCTTTCTTCAAAATAAAAATTAAATAAATAAATATTTTTTTAAAAATAAGCCTAATGGGAAGATTTCAAATTCCATTGTCAATTTGTTAAATCATAATTTGATATGCTATTGAATTTCATCGTAAGTAACCAAATAAAAGCAATTCTTAAATCAGAAAAGTTTTTAATAATTTAGCTTTAAAATAAAGCTTTAAAACCAATTTAAACGCTCGATATTTCGAATAAACAGACAAGGGTCTTCAATTGAAAATAGTTTTAAGATAACACTGAAAAGATCAATCACAAAGTTAATGTACTTCCGAAAAAATTCTCACATTCAACAATTTTCAGTTAGCTTTTACACAGTGTACTTTTATCTTTTCTTTGAATTACACTTTGCAGCCTTAATAGGAATCGTGTTCAGCTTACATGGAATTTGAATTTCACTCTTCAGCCTTAATATGAATCATGATCAGCTTTCATCGCATTCTGAACTCACGCTTACAGATGGATTTGGAACTAATTTATTAATTAATCTCATAAAACAACCAATGGTTGTGATCTACTCTCAATTTTGGACAAAAGATAGGAAACCTCGTCAGCTTTTAAATCGAGAAAGCAAACCACTATATTAGGGATAAATGATAGTTCATCATTTCAGATAAATAGTTAAAATTTCGAAGAAAAATTCCTCTTTCACCTCTAGTTAATTCTATAATAAATTTTGAAGTATGCAAAATGCCTAGGTTTCATCTTACTTCTCCTTCCCTACCTCTCCTTATCGCATGCTTTAGTGCGACAGCGAAACTTGATACGATTAAATCAGGGTATCGAAATCGAAACAGTTACAAACTAAAACATAATATTGTTATGAGAGTGACGGTGATGACGGTCTTTCGTCGGCGTGTTGCACCAACGTGACAGTATTGAAATGAACACATTCATTACACAAATTTTTATTAAAATCAATTAAGTTATATCAAATAATTTCATAGCAAGCTATGTAATGGCTTAAATAGACTTTAAACTGAAATGTAATTTTAGGAAAATATCCAGAATATATATATATATATATAAACATATCGGTTTTAATATAGATTGCTTACCTTCTATTAAAAAAATGTGGTTTCTTTATCTCCTTAGTTGGATTGGAGTAGTTATCCAAATAAGTTTTGTTATTTTATCAGTTGGTAAGTTGATTTTTTTTTTTTTTTTTTTTTTTTGTCGGAAGAATTCTCTTGATGTTCGTTTGATTTATTTTGTTAGCTGTGAACTACTGTTTAAAATTTTCGATCACTCAAATCCAAACAACATCTTAATTTATAAAATTTATTAATATATATAGATTTATATCATTTTTTTTTATTTTCCTAGCTTTTTTAAACATTTTCTGTGGAAACACTTTCTTCCGAAAATGAAGATTCTGCTTCAAATAGTACCTTGCTATTATGTATTATATATTATATTGATTTACGATCAATCATCCTCAACGCTACGAATTCTTATAATTTTTCTCGGTTTTTTCCTCATTCCTTTATCTTTGCTTAGCAAATAATCAAAATTTTCCTTTTTTTGTAGTAAAATTCACTCCTTCAGACTTCAACTCCTTTCTTTGCATCTTATTTTTAAAAAATTCTGCGACTTTCTTTCTTTCTTTGTATTGTAATTATTTTCCAACTTAAGTGTAGAATTGAAAGAAATTTTGATAAATTTTTTATTTTTAAAATTCACTTTAAAATGGCGTGTTAAAAATTTGTGATGTAAATCTAGTTTTAATATCATTCGCATGTTTTTGTTAGTATATTATTTTAGACAAGAAAATTCGTCATGGGTTTGTATCATTGTATTAACCTTTTCACTGCTAATCTGGCTTTGAAGGCACTATACTAATGGGTCAGGTTCTGTTTCAAATAAGAAGTACAGGATGTAAATTAAGTTATCACTAAGGTTATTCTCACTTTACATCCTGAATTCCTCATTTAAAGAAGAAAATGGTGCATTAGTATAGAACTTAGATAGCTGAATTGTTGTGAGGGTTGTCTGTTTATATATTTTAAAACCCAAGATTCCTCAATATGAAGGAAGAAACAAAAAAGAAAATTCTGATGAAAAAGTATCAAGATTGAGTATATAAATCCTAATTTGCCAGAATTCAGAATACTACTGGTAACTTTACGTATCATGTTTGTAAATCGAGTTTTTGAAGTCATCTTGAAATTCATATTATGTTTTCCTGCTTAGTTGATAAGTGAAGCTGACAGAATACAGAAATCTATAAACAAGTATATGATTCAAATACTGTTATTCTTATTTTGTCTCTTAAAGCTGAAATTTTAATAATATTGCTTTGTAATTCAAAATATTAGTTATTATTGTTGATATTATTCATTACTTTAAAATATATTCTCGTTTATTTAACCAGGAACAATCCCATAGTGTGCTTAATTGAAGATTGTTTTGTTTTTTCTATCAGCTTAATTTGTAATTGATATGCATTTCCATAATCATTTTAATGCATGTGGTTTCACTGTTTCTAGATGTCAGCCTTTAAAAATACAATGTATAATCTTCTCTTTTGAAAAATTTTAGGTTGAAAATTTAATCAGTCTACAGAATTTTATTTTCATAAATTCTCCCAGCATCTAGTAGCTGTCTTTATCTATGAGTACTTAGAAAAAATAAATAAAAGATAAACATAAAACTATAGAAATTATAGTTTCTGATATTTTCAAATATAATAGATTTAAAAAAAAAACCACAATTACAAAATGATGCATATGGTGATATTCTTATTAACTTATTCTGTAACCATCTGAAAATTTAAAATTATCAATTTCCTGCATGAAATGTTTTACAGATATTTGAATAGTACTTTTTTTACTGTTTCTTCAGTAAGATCATATGAAGACAGCTATTCAAATAGTCAAACATTCTCACCTTTTTGTGCCCCTCACCCCTTTAAAAAAAACACTTTTGAAGAAATTTATCAAAGTATTTGTGGTAATTGCATAATTAATTTTTTTAATACTAAAGAAGTGCAAATTCAACAGTTTATATTTTTTGCATGCTTGGAGGTTAATTTAAACAGTATTTATTCATTTTTAATAATAGTTTTAGTTTAAGAACTAGATAATTAAACTTCCATTTTATAATATTGAGGAAAATAAGAATGTGAAAATTTAGTATTGTTTAAAATGAACTAATCTGATAATTTTAATGTATATGCAGATGTATTTGATTTTTTTTATCACAATTTATGACAGTTTTTTAACATTTTGGTAAATTGTTTTAAAATTTTATATATTTTATTTCCTTTAAAGGTCTTTTTTCCTTTTGCATGTTTTCATAAACAGTAGATGCAGAATACATTTTATTATATGGTACCATGATTTTATAGTAGTATTTTGACAAGTATTTAAATTTTGCTTGAACTAAAAAACATTATGCATAATTTAGAATGTTCCATTATCTGCTATGTTATTTATTTAGTTAACTAGCTGGTACCCGGCATGTTGCTGCCACTTTAAAAATAACATTTAGTGCAATCAACTAATAATTTGGCTATGTTTTATCGAAATATTATTAACAGCAAGGCAGTGTATAAAATACGAACAGAAAAACAATCATTTTTATGTATTAGATTTGTGTATTTTTTTAGAATTGTAAAACTAGGCATTCTTTCAGAACGGTAATGAAAGGAATTATTTATTGTATCTTGTGATTCGTCCAGAATTCTTAAATTTAATTTTAGGAAATGTGATTAAAATATTTTCTTCTCAAAATTGATTTAACATAGAAAATATATTTATACCTTAAAATCGTTAATATAGTTGAAAAGATAACTTTTGAAAATTAAGACGGTTCAAAATTATTTGTACTACAGTATTTTTGGTAGTTACTGTGAAAAACGTTAAAGTTTAATTAAAATTTAAAAACTCTAGGGTTTGTCTCCCCCAAACTTGCTCACATAATCTGTAATGAAGTTATTTCTGAAAATGACTTGCATGATATTTGTGTCTTATAGCAACAAAGTATTAACCTTTAATTCGAATTTAGTATTTCTACAGAATCTATTGTCTCCTCGGCGTGTTATTTCGAGATTAATTCTTGGTAAACAAATGCAGTTAAGATTTGAAACTTTTTTTAAAACTTTAAATAATTGTTCTATCCCAATAAGCATTCTGTAAGTGTAAATAATAAGCTGGCCGAGTTTCATTGCAATCAGTTCAACATTTTAGGAAGGCATAAGAGACCCACATGCAAACACTCGCTTTTATTTATATAGATGAAGCTAAGCTACAAAAATGCAAAGTTATGACAACTGTCAGCGAAACTGAATATTAAAGTAATTTTAAACATTATTCTTGCTTTCAAGAAGTCCAATAAATTATATATATTGTCATAGAAATATTGCATTAAAATAATGTTAATATATAATTGAATGTATTCTACATGTTTTTTTAGGAGGTATACCTCTGAATTACTTCCTTCAAAATTTGCATTGTTGCAACATTTCCAAATTACCTTGTTTATATATACTATATCCAAATTGAAAAAAAAAAGATTGCTTCTTTAATAACTGCAAGATTTATGTGATCGATAGCTATGTGAATCAGCAAATGTCTAGTGGCGGTGTGTCGAGTGAAACAGATGTAATAAATCAAGTAATGTCATATCTTGAATTTCTTTAAAATAAGTATAGCATGGAGTAAACTTATTGATGTTAAAGGGTTATTATTGAAATCAATATTTGTGATCATATGTATCAGGTATTAAATGTAGATTAGGAAGTTCAGTTTTTTTAATAACCTGATGATTTTTATATATTGATGTAACATTTCTGCAGAAATGGGATTTCAGCTTTTTTCGGAATCAAATTTTATTTTTCATGAAAATAATCGGATTTTTTTACTTAATAATTCTGTAATATCTTCAATATCTCTAACATTTTCTGAATAAAGTTATCAATTTTATTGTTTAATTGATCATATTTTACAGCATGCATTTATTTTATGAAATTCAGTTTTTGTTTTTGTTGTTTCCAAACTTGTTTCATGTCTGTTATTGACTAAGTATGAATAAATCATGAACAAGTCTGTTGTGATAACATTTTCATGATTATATTGCTGCACCATTGAAAAATTTATCTGCATTACTTTCAGAACTTTACACATTAGTCTTTCAACAATCAATATTTATTCCTCTAAAATTTTCGACCAACAATTAGAATACCGATACTCAAGGATTATTGAACACTGGGCCTATTGAAAGAAACCTTTGTTGCAACATTATTATTATTATTATTTAATTTCATCCAATATCACTACCACTAACCATTTTATTCCCAATTTCATACATAAGAGAAAATTGTAAGTGGAGTTTATAAGAATATAATAGTAGGTTCTCTGTTTCATTTTTAAAAACTTTATGTATAAAATGCAAACAACTAGCTTTGATTTGCGTAGTTAAAAATTATAACATTTTTGTCCAATACGACCCCTATATGAGAAAAAAAAGGGGCAAGGTATGAGAAAATTAAAATTAATAAATATATTTTGATATCCTTTTCATTCAACGATTTATGGTTTTAGACATGCCAAATAAGAGCTGATTTTGTAATTGTCATTGGTGCTGCTTCTTCTTGAAAGCTTTCATTTTCTTTTACAGCCACTTCCACTTATTGCAATGTGTTATTATTTAATATGTTTTTCTCTTTCTAGGTGCTTTTTCTTCCATATTCTTGTCATTTTCTATGTTAAAAAAATAAAAATATTATTTTTTTAATTTAGAAGGAAAAAAGTTTTAATGAATAATTTTCTTAACTTCCATTTTTTTCATTACTTAATATTCATTATGTTCATTATTTTATTATATTTATATTAAAATTTTCATTAACTGAAATTAAGTGATAAACATGATTTTAGGTAGAAAATCTTTTTTGTATGAAATATTACAGAATGGTCTGCAGTATAAATTCATATTTTATTTGATACAATTATAAACTAAAAATAAAGTATAACAAAACATGTGGAGAAATACTGCTGCTCTTAAGTAAATTTTTGAAAAAGAGTGGAATTTTATTTAATGCTTGGTTTTGTTAATGAAAACCCAGCTTTTTTATTGTATGCTATTGTTATATATATGTATGATATGTAAAGATAAAGCAATAATTATTATATATTATATAATAATGTATACTAACTTATATATTAAATTTAAAATCATCAATCTGCTATTATAACTCGCCAACAGCTAATTTTAATAAATAGTATTACGAAAGATTAAAAACTTTAATCATTAGCATATTTAACTATTTAGAAAATGCACTTAAATGTAATTGAGCTTGTTCCATTCCTTCCACTACAGAATTTTCTTTTAAAATGCATATCTTATAAAGCATGCTACATTTAAACTTGATTTGGGTGTCAGTTTCTAAACACTTTATTTTTGAGTTTATTATATGTTTAAAATATTTTTATAGTACAAATAATAAGACTGAAAAAAATCATAGAAAAATAAGAATTTCGATTCATTTCTAAAGCTTGAAAATAATATTTTCTATATTAAAAACAAATCTTATAGCTGGTGTAACAATTAGGAACAAACACGGGGCTATAGTTGCTCTCTCTAATGGAGAAATTAGAAATTGTTTCTAATCTTTTTTTTAGATATAAATGTAGATGTCCTGTTCCTCCTATCTCATCTTTACATAAGTATTTATAACAGAAATTTTAATAAGTTCTAATCTGTAAATAAAACCATTAGATCTATAATCTACTTTTCATTTTGGCCAAATATTTATTTGCATTGATATATAATACATTTAGTATACATCCAGCTAAGTATTTATTAGTAATTAATTCATTTGAACCAATTAATCATTTAAAATAAGTACCAAGTGATGGGTAAGTATGCCAGATCTGGTTAACTCCCAATATCAGTTGTTTTATATCAGCTTAAATTTTCAATGTTATTCATTATTTAAGTTTTATATAAAAAGGTAATGATTAAAATGCTCCATATCAGAGCAATAATATTGACCAGATAGTTTATATAATGTTAAAGGGATAACAAATAGCTTTGTCTGATTTTCAATGATTAAATTTTTAAATTAGACATTGGTATGAAGAAATTTTCTAAAGCCGCTCTGTTAATTTTTGTAGTTTAAAGCCATTTTTTTTTCATGTTTAAATTTAGTAGTCTTTTATACTCCTAAGTAAAAAATTCAATATATATATATGTGTGTGTGTAATGATATTTTAAAATATAATTTGAGCTTTAATAATTTCCTAATCTTTAATTTAGCCCATATTTTCTTCATTCAAAAATGTTCTTTTAAAAAATCTCATTCTAAAATGTTTTGACCCCATTCTACTGTTTCTATCTAATTATTTCAACAGAAGCTTTGTAAAATTGCTGAATCAGCTAAAGACAGGCACTTTTCTACACTCCGAGTGAAGGGATAAAATATTGCTGATATTAATAAATTCCTATAAAAGATCACTTTGTTTCTCTTGCTTGAGATTGATGCTTGTCTGTAATCACTATTTTTGAAGAACTTAAAATACTCTATATTGCTTTGAAAACATTGATAAAATGTGAAATTTTTATTGCTTTCAAATATATATAGGCAGTTTTCATATTTATTACTTTCTTTTGAAAACAAAAAGAATATGTTACTAGTTTCTTTTCATTCATATAACATTTCTTTAATTTCAGCTGCTGGTCTCTATTATATTGCTGAGTTAATAGAAGAATACACAGTCTTCACCTGTCGAGTTATTAGGATTTTAATTCTGGTAAATTCAGTTTTGATTTTTCCCCCTTGCTGTGAATAGACTTAAAATTAATATATGTTGAATATAAATTCTACAAGGATATTATAATTGTAAAATAATTGTTCATTGGATGAATGGCAAATTTCTTTTCTATTTCTAGTGAGTGTCATCTCTTTTATAATACAAGCCATTAATTTTGATTTTGTTAGTGTTTCAATAAGCTAAAATTACTGTAATTACATTTGATTGCAATTTTAAAGGAAAATCAATTTATAAACTTAGACTTTGTGTATATAAACCAAGAATTTTCAGCAAGGCTAGTATTTGAAGTTGATATTTTTTAAAAGTGAATATCCCAAGGCTATATATTCAAATTTGCACAGAACATGTTTGTAGATGAGATATTGAGTACCCATAATAACATTATTTGAAGAAATTTTTAAAGAATTGTTAAATTATTTTTTGCAGAAAAAAAAAACTACCTTTAATCCATTTGCGCATCGTATAAAGATATGAAAAAAAGATCCATATCACATTAAAATTTTTATTTCATATTTTGGTGTAAAATTGTAGAAAAGTAGGAAAAAAATAATTTTTGAGCATTGTTTGTTAGTAATTTTGTTCAGTGTGGTAATATTTGAAATGTGGGATGCATATAGGTATATAATATGAATATCATATATATAATATTATATACATAGCATATAATATGATGCAGCATATATATACGCTCCAGTGATAGTGAACAGGAAAATTGAACATATATATACGCTAATGATGCAAATGGGTTAAGAAATGAAGTAATTTTTCATAATCATTTTCAAAGATTCCAAAAATAAAAATTAAAACAACTCTTAAAAATCGTGTTTTATGAACTGTTACTATTTTTTGTTGTTTGACTTGAATATCAAATATTTAAGCGATGCAATTTTAGGTGGCTGATTATCTTTCCTTTTATTCTATTTAATAGTAATTACATTAAAGATTTTTATGCTTTTAATATTGTTTATAGGCTGTCTGATACCAGTTCTCAATAATAATAATAATAATAAGGAACCATAAAATTTCATTTTTATATGGATTACTCTTATTAAGATGGGAGGGGGGGATTTCATGGACTATTTGTTCTGATTTCTCTGCTTAATTCAGATTTATGGAATTGCTTGCATTAGTATTTTATTACTTGCTAAAGACAAAATTATTTGCAAACTGTATTACTGTCAGAAATTATTAACTTATAATGTGTGTCAGTCTTCTCTAATGATGCCGATTGTATATAGCACTGTTATTGACATAAATATTTTAAGGCTATTTGTGTCAAAGGTTAATTAAAGTCATGATATCCAAAAGTAGTATAAAATCTTTTACTAATGTTTGAATGAAAATTTGCTTTGGCAAGTAAGGGAGTATATCTATATATTCTTAATAAGAAAAAAAAAGGGGGGGGGGATATTTTGCCGAGCATTGAAGCCTGTTTGTGTATTGTTGTTTGAAGAAAATTTGGTTGTTCTCCTATGACTGAATTAATCATTACTGAAATTTATACTAAAGAAATAAGAAATACATAACAAAAATTCAGATATTCTTTTTTTTTTTTTTTTTTTTTGAAATATGGACTTAAAAGTGACTTTTAAAATTTATTATATATATATAATATATATATATATATATAACTAGCTTTTTCCCGTGACTTCGTTCGCGTGGAAATTTTGATGTGTATGTGTAAGACAGTTTGATCAATTCCGTTATTCCAATACCGTTTATGGCGTTTCAGCTGATCTAGATGTAGCCTGTCGTTCGGCTTCCATAATTCTTTGAAATTCTGCTTGAGGATTCGACTCTCTTCTTCTAGTTACTCTCATAGCCCGAGTTTGATTTCCCTTTTTCGAAAGATTAGATTTGCGTTTTTCGCGCATTTCGAAAAACTATTAAGTAATGACAAATCAAAAAGATTAAAACTATCCTATAAACAATGTACTTAAAACTATAATCATATAGGAAAAATATATAGCATAAAAATACAACTTAATCAATTTTAAAGTACACAAATAACCTAAAAACAATTTATTTACAGTATACACCTGAAATAAAACAAAGCAACAAATCAAGTCCGTATTCCTTTAAAATCAAGTCAAATCCATTCTATTTTTTGACCGAGATTGAGATAGCTATAACAATATTATACACATAATTTTTAAGCTTTTAATTTAAATGAAAATACGGTTGTCAACAATCATGCGTGAGCCTTCATCTTGACTTTTCTACGCCAGTTCGGGTAATGCAATGCAGATTAGAAATTTTTTATTTCCTTTATTCTGTTTTATTTTAATTTAAAAGTATTTCAGAATGAATCCGAAAGATCGATTAATTAATAGCATTTAATTTTAATACATCAAAACCTAAAAAAATTAACAGAATCGTTTGAAATAATCTGTCGAATTCATGCTAAGCCTAACCTGATTACTGTTGGGGAAAAAAACACCTGGAGCCTTACTCATCATTGGCGGGATTTGACCTCGGCTTTTTTGCCGTGAAAGTTAGTTTTTAATCAATAAAAAAATTAACCACTCAATTAACCGGAATAAAAAGTAGTCTTTGTTCTATTCCTGAATGTAATCTATCTTTGTGCTAAATTTCATCCAATTCTGTTCTGGCGTGATTGAGTAACA
>JAPMOQ010047785.1:3347877-3386539 GCA_026543055.1 Argiope trifasciata | reverse complement strand
ATAACTCATTTATTACAATTCTTAGTTTTACAACTATTAGAAAGCTTTTATAACGTAATATGTAAGCAGTGGATTATTTCAAAGGATATTTTATAATTTACCTGCATTAAGAAATGTGCAGCACATTTTGAAGAATCTTATGTTTGAATGAAATTTCATTAATATTAATTTCTCTATCTAGGCAATTAATAGAGACTAATTGCGTTTGCCTCTATAGAGCTTCGATTATATATCAGTTCAGTGAGACATTATTGTATTGTTATCAAGGACAAAACTAGCCTGTTAAGCTGTGATTTAACTGCAATATGTGATCACAACTTATTAAAATATTTTGCTTATTCAGTATTATGGTATTGATAAGGGTTTTACTTTTCTTAATTTTTGATATTTAAATTATATACTTTTCTTTGAATTTGATATCAAATTTCATTTTGATACTGTGTGAAGATTTTCATTTAATAAAATATTTAAATTTTTGAATTAATTTACTGTGATAAAATATAGTAATTTCAGAAATTTTCAGTGGTCAGAATTTTGACTACTAGTATGTATACATATTTGTATAAAATCCCAATACCAGAAAGACATACCTAGAAGTTCTACAAATGATGTTATATTTCTTTTTTACCTTTCTATCTTAACTGTGTAAAGTTTTAGCATTACAGTCCATTGTATTTAAGTGAATATATAATAACCTGTTTCTCTATTTGGTGACTCAAAATGCCCCCTATAAGTTGTGAAGTTTTAGCTTAAAATATATCAAATACTTAGAAGGGCCAGAGGCAAGATTATATGCATTTGTATAGACGATTGTGAAGCTGAACTAGGAAGAAATTTCTTTTCTTCAAATTATAGGAAGAATAAATTGAGATATTATAACTAGATTTAGTCTTTAGGAAAGTCGATTTTATTACAGAAGTAATGTAAGAATACTGGAATTTCATTAGTTCCAGATGATTAATGAAAGGAGAAATCAACAAATTTCGAGAGCAGGTGTAAACAAACTGGAAGGTTGTAGCAGTCAAAATTTGATGTGTATCAAGTTCTGGAATCACATTGTGATCAGTTAGAAACTGTCCCTTGAATTGTTGCTTGTGTTTGAAACATCCTGTACCATGTTTATCATCTACTACTAGAGACCATCAAAGCTATTTCTGCTTGTGCTATGAAAATGCTGGCTGACACTTTTGTAGAGTTCACAAATAAGATATGTTTCTCAGTGTTAAAGGTAGTTTGATGTTGATAAGAATGAGGTTTCACAAAAGGCTTTTGCTTAATCCTTTTTGGCAATGACATAATGGATAGATTTTCATTAGTTGTGAAGCTTTCCAGGTTGTTATTTTAGCAATCTTGAATGGAGAGTAATAATTCAGAAATGGATGCTAAAAACTGTGATATTTTCTACAAACAAATAATTTGAGTTATGTCCCAACAGAAAAATACCATTCTTCATATTGCTTTTGCAATTAACTTGCCCTTAGATTTAATAAGCCCATTGAAATCTGAACATTGTACCATGATTTTCATAATCACCTGATCTATCACTGATTAATTGTGAGTGAGATATAACAGAAAGTTTTTCAGGTGACCAATCTGCAATATTTACTGATTGTATTGAACAGACTTTGAAATCAGAGAAGCAGTGTTTCAAAATGACATTCACAAGTTTTAGCATGCTCAATTTCATCCCTGCTTTTAACTATGTGGCATCTATAAGGATGTCTAAGAAGTAGTTGCATTATTTTGTGTAACCTGCTGAGGATTATTTTTTCATTTATTATCTTGTAATTTTAATTACTTCATCACAATAAATATACACTTTTTACTTGATGTAACTCCTACCTGGGGATTTTCCCCCCTATTACAGTATATATTTAAATAATATAGATGTATATATCTGAGTTTCTACTTTTTTGCAATTCATTGTTTTGCCACTGACTATCATGTTTCTTCAGGTTACAATGGCAATAAATGGTGGACTATTCTTATTTGAAGATCTTCCAGCCTCAATGATAATTTGTGGCATTATTAGTCAGGTTACACATTTACTAGTGTTGAGGACTTTTCCCTTCTTTGATTTAACTTCTTTGCCTTTCATTGGTGCTGTTGGTAAGTTAAACTTTAAAACTTGTTTTTTTTTACATTATTAATCAAGTAATTAATTTTTTATTTAATAAACTTGTTTGCCATTTTTATGTTATTCTAATCAAATAACATTATATTACCTGTACTGATTAGAAAATATTAATTTATTACCAATTGATTAATGAATGTACCTTGTTATTAAAAAAGATTGAATTGAAGTAAAAGATTCATTTATTCTTGCATGATGCCTTGAAAGCCAAATTTAAAGGATAGATATAGTGTTATCACATACTACTAAAAAGGCTGTCACAGTAGTTTTGGCAAAAGGAGCTTCCTAAAAGTTGACTGTGCAGTGAAAAGTCTATTTTTTCTTATTTGGATGGGATTCAGCTTATAGATTTAGTTTAATTTGAAGTGAATATATGAGCTACTACAATTTTATAATTTGGCAATTAACTGGTTTTAAATTTTGCTTATCATGAATTTTTTAAATGGAGGCAAAACAACAGTGACATGCTTGAACTGTCAATTGTGTCCAATTAAAAAAGATATGTTTTTGCATTATAGACCTATTATTTTAAACCATTAATGATAAAAACATGTTTATGTATAGCTTAATATTTCAAAATACTTTCTTGTTTTAATTCCATAAAATCTATTTTTTAGCTTTTGTTGTCATCAATCACTACTTGGCATTTCAATACTTTTCATTGTTTTATTACCCATTTTCACAAGTAAGTATGATTTAATTTTTAAACATTTTCACATTTTTGTGGCACGTTAAAGCTTGAAAGACCTTTAAGATGTTGGTTCCCTTCTAATGACTGGATAATTGAAAGCTTTTATCAAAAATTGCACTACTTAATGCTTGGTTTTGACTAGCTAATTGATAAATAAATTAGTAAAGAATTACCCAATATCTTTAAGTGGAGCATACAAATAAATTTTTAATTTGAAATGCATCCATTTTTTTTAAATATTAAATGGACAAACTATGTTATTTAGAGTACATGCTAGCATATACTGCAATTTTAGATAAATCCTTTACAGGAACAATGAAATTTGCTATTCTTTTTGTGAACCTTTTTTTTCCCACTTTTACATTTACAATTTTTTTTAAAATTTAAAATTACTTTGCAAAATTTTTAAGTGTTTCAATGAAAATATATGATGCTTTTGGTTTGTCTTTCCTGTTTTTAGGTGCTGCCCTGTTATTTTGAATTTGACAAAAAAATATGTATATTGAATCTTAATTTATAATTAAAAAAGAATTGCCCAATTCTAAGAAACTATAAATATATGCCAGAAAACTTTTTTTTTCTTTCAAAAAGGAATTTTAAACAATTCCTTGTCATTATCATGATGCCTGAGTTAATAGCTTAAATATTCTAATAACACCATTGGTTACTGGTAAAGTTTTATAGATCAAACGTTAAACAACTGTCATGAGTAGTTTTAAAAAGTTAAATATATATATATAATTTAAAAAAAAGAATTAACTATACCTTGGTATAACATTGCATTGTTCAAGTTTGTTCATTTCAAGAATCAAGAGTTTTTTCAATTAAGAGATCTTTTTAAGCAAAATAATATCCCTTTTTAATTAATAACACCCATTTACTGCATTGAATAACAACGATCATCAGTATTACTTTTTAAATAATAATAAAACTTTCATTATTTTTCATAATATTTTAATGAAAGCTATTGCACAAATTGGAACTTATAATGCATTTTGTTATGTTAGAAACAATGCAAAGAATCCATGAAATACGTTCTAAGAATAATATGTCTCAAGGTTTCTTCTTTTCAGAAATTTCATCTTGGGGAATTTTAGTTAGATATTCCTTCTTTGTTATAGAATGTTTTCGAAAAATTTCATGAAGGCCTTCGCATATTTAAAAATATTAAATGAATGGAAAAGTTAATCCTAGATAAACATAAAAATTAAGTTTATCATTCCCTTTTTTTATTACTCAATTCTTTTATTATAAATTGCATGTATCAAAAACGAAAATGGATGATGGATTTTTTTTATTACTTGTTCAGAAATGAAATGATTAAAGATTGCGTTTAAGTGTCTCTACACGATGTACATTTACAAAAAGTCTGGGAAAGAAATTTTCAGTATCTTGAGAGAATCAAAATTTCTAATCTTAATATGAATAAAAATCTTTGTAGCTATGGATGCTTGTGCATGCATGTTGTGCGTTTTCTCCTAAACTGGCTGAAAACAAGCCAAAGTTTCCTCAGTCATTATTTAAAACAGGAGACATTTTTTAACCAATTCTTCAAAGTGTGGACGTTAATCAAATATTTAATTAATAAATATCTTAAGTTTAGCCATTTTTCTGCAGTAACTTGGAAACAAATTATCCTACATGAAATATTTGCGTAGCATCTTAAAATTCAAACTTTTCCCTTTTCAACGATACAACTTTCTGTTACATGCAGTGTTTCTTTCAGTCGTGTATTTTTTTATTGCGAATTTAATAAATAATAAAATAGATGCAGATGATTTTGAATAATTAATTGTATTTTTTAAAATCATCTGAAACAGTTCACATTTTTATTTTAATAAAAAAAAACTTATAATACACAAATACTTGTTACTATTTGATAATATTTTATGAAGTAATAACTTTACCATATATTACACGTGAAAGTATTTTAATTCCGAGTAACACCGGGTGTATAAGTTATTTCTGTAATAAATGAAGACAGACAGGAAACTAAAATGTACCAAAATATCTATTAAACAATGTCAACTAATAGGCATAAGGTCAAAGGAATTATTGTCATTCCCTTACTTTCGTGAAGAAAATTTCGGAGACTTTTTCTCTAATGTATTTTGAAATTTACTGTATCATTTTTTCTTTATTTATTTTATGATATCAGGTATGATTTTTTGATAGAAGGAAAATTGTTGAATCTGTCAACCAACTAAAATAAAGAAGCAAATTTAAAAACTTGAAATAACCCATAGAAAGACGTTCTGAAATTTAAACGAATGTTGACTTTTATTAAAGTATGAGTACAGTATCCTGGAAATATTTTTAATTAGATTAAGAATTATTAATATTAATGTTCTGCCTTAATAAATAAAAAATGTACTTGTACCTCAATATTTTTCTCAAGACCTCTAGTCAGTTGCCTACTCTGCCTATTTGATAATCTGGCCTGGATCTGAAATATTAATAGGATAATACATATATGTATGCATATAGATGTTATGTAACGATACCTTAAAATCTTAAGTTAAATCCTAATTATTTTCCTAATTTTTATTTTAACTTAACCCATATTAACTTCATTCTAAAATAGTCTCTTATATCCTGATCCAATTCCACCTTATTTATTGTATTAATGCTACACGAACTCTGTAAAATTGCTTTTTAATCAGCACTTTAACGCACTTCAAGTGAAGGGCTAAAAATTAATCACGCTTTGCAAATTCTTTCAAAAGATACCTGAATTCTCTTACCGAAATCACATGTGTCAAAGATATCCCTATCAGAATCTCATAGTATAAAACCGCTGGGAAGAAATATTTTGCTCTTCTGTTGTGTCATGGACTATCGTATTGTGTCGCTTCTTGTTTGTACATAAATTATGCTTCCTGGGGTGGAATGAAGCAAATTTCAAAAGTGTCCTCTCAGTTCGACCACAAAGCTGCTCAAAAATAAGTTACTATTATATATATATATATATGTATATATATATACACTATTATTTTTAAGTTGAAACCATTTTAAATATTTATTCTAGGTACTGGCTTACTTCACCCTGTGTTTATGGTTAGTGCCATTTTGTTTCTTTGTATCACTGTCTGCAAATGAAAATGTTCTTCCGACTTTAGCAGAAACTAGACCCTTGAATGCAGGTACTTTTCTATTTATAATTATTTTTTACTATATAGTCGTCAAAAGGGGGCACCTGTTATTTATTATTATTTATAATCTCATCTTTGCTAATTTCGTGTCTATAGAAAGGAAGGGGCAGGTTTGTTCCAAACAACAAACTGATTATCATAAATTGACTACTATCTCAAAATTCTCCTCATTACGGTTCCCCCCCCCTTCCGCGGAATCGATTTATTGCCTTAAAATCAAATTCTTAATAAAATTTAATATAATTCTGATAATTTTGAGAGTTATAGAAGAGGAAAAATGACACTTCCAATGTTAAATGAGTCTTATGAATTTTCGGTAATATGTTGGGAACTATTATATCTTTCTCAAAAATATATTCAGTTACTTAAAGACATTTAAGTAAGTCAAGTCATATTTCATGAAATAAAGCCCCCCCCCCCTTTAAAAAAAAGATGAATGTGAGAAAAGAAGGGAATGGGTTGCAATTAAATTTTTGCATGCGAACTAAGCTGTCATGCTAAAATGACTGAATTCAAAAAATTGTTCACAGAAATCGTTTGCAAATAAATAAGATTCAAGGAAATTCAGTATATTGTTTAACATATTAAAATAAGGAAATTAATTTGCACCTATTAATTATATACTCAATTATTTAATGTTGAGCACTGATTCATAAATTTCCTCAGTTAGATGGATATTTTCAAAATATCCTTAAAATAATTCCATCAGGTACGAAATATTCTGCTCTTTGCAATGCGTTTATGAAAAAACATAGATTCGAACATCTGGTTCAAGAAATTGTAATATGATAATGTGTTTTGCTTAATTCGTTTGTATTAATTTATCTTGATCGCATCTGCCGTTATGTAACAGGAAAAATGTCCATCTGTCTGTTTGTGAATGGTTTTCTCATTCTTCATCACACAGTTTACAGACGATATGCCAATCTATATAAATGAACTTGTTATGAAAAATTTTAAAGTATCATTTAGTTCATCTCAAATTTTTAGCGAAATGTTTCAAACACCTCAGTTTTGCTGCGTGCTATAAAATATGCTTCTTTCAATCTTCATTTATTGCTTTCAAACCAGTGTACCTTTGAAGTCTTATCTCTTTGATTGTTCGAATCAAAAGCTCGATAAAGAATAGTTTAAGTGTCATAATTAATTAAATCTTTTTCTTATAGAAGTGAAATTTAAAAATTCGGCACAGATAAGCAAGTCTGATGATTAAGCTTGTGCAAAACTTAATCCATCTATCATATGTGTTATTTATTACATTTGAACAGATTTAAGTGGCAGGATGATTTCTTTTAGACAGTATCATTTAAAACTTTATTCAAAGCATTGATTTTGATGTAAGAAACGTGTAACAAATTTCATCTTTCTAGCATGTTAAATTTTTTAGTTGGATATTCACAAACAGACAAAAAACACATACTCATTTATAATAAGTGTATCGTAAATAAAAATATTTTTATTAGTTCCTTGTGTTTAGCATCATATTTCAGTCCATATAATTTTCCAATTATCGATTCTTTTAAGGGGCTTTTATTTTAATGCTAATCAGTTTTAATTAAAGTTTGAGGATAATATTTCTGTAATTTTAGTTATTGTGAGTATACTTATCGTTCTTTCTTGCTTATTTAGATGAAAGTGATGTTGTAACAAACTATTTCTCACGTCGCAGTAAACGCTATGGTCTGCTATCATTTTTCAACTATGCAAAAGAAAGCATTTTGCCACAAAGAGTGAAAAAGGCCTTCTAGTCCATTTGTCCCTGTTCATCAAACCAGAAGGAAGGGCCTATAAGTCCTAAGGAAAAATATGTATTGTGATGGCATCTGCATTCTTACAATTACTTCAAAGACTTTTGAGCAAATTTTTCAGTTTCTGAATGTGTATAAATGATCACATTAAATATCATACAGTTGCAAAATTTCATGTTATACACTTATATGTTGTGATTAATTTTATGTAAATTCGAATTTTTGGAATAAATTTATTTATTTGCTCAATTGTATTTCATTAAAAAGTTTTTCATATAAGCATTCTTATTATGTATATGAATTAATTTTAATTACACTAAATGTAGTTTATTTTCTGAAAAGATGCATTTAAGGATTACTTTGTTGCCACAGTCATTTATTAGTAGACATTTAGAGTTTTACCGTTTTAATCTATTATGAAGTGAGCTAATGTGGAAATTTACTCTCTGTTTCTTTAAGGAATTGGATCTCGAAGGATAGGAATCTTTGTTCGAAATTTGTTAGATTTAATTAAAACAAAAGTTCTATTCATTATTTTTATTATCATTAGGTTTGAAATTCGTTATTTTATTTTTCTAATTCATTTGAAAGCTATACGCATTCTGCCTGGGACATCTAATTGTTTATAATCAGTTCAGTTTTAATATTGTTCATAATCTTGTATTTTAAAAAGATTTAATATACGGTTTACTTTTCAAAGAAAATCACTTAATTCATTGTCATTAGTTTCAAATTTTTAACTACTCATTCTCAAATTTCATGTTTTGTATGATATACTTATTTTAAAAAAAGGTGAAAATCAAATTTTTTTAAAAAGGCAGGTATTTTAAATAAAACCACTCCGATATTCATAAAAATGGACATTTTTACCCTAGCATGTTTTGTGCTACTTCACAAAGACAAGGAATTCTTCTTTCCTTTATAAATAAAGATTTAAAAAGTATAATTATGCATTTTGTTTAGTTTCTTACTATTAAAATAGACTATTTTATATCATTCAGCATCCATTTTTATATCTTTTTGATGCAATAAAGTGATGTGATAGCGACTATTTTAAATCGGAAATTGTAGACTTGATCTAATAATTGATAGAAACAGGGTGCTGGAAGTAGGTTCAAAGCTGTCAGTTCTGGACTATATTTAATTAGGACATTCATTTAGTACTTGTAAACAAAATTAAAATATAACTCAATAAGCAAGAGTGGATTTAATTTTTTTTAATGCATAACTGGTTAATCTGATGATTACATGATATTTTTATCCCACAAAAGCGTGAGATTATAATCTAACGTTGTTGTTTTTTCGCTTGGTAGTGTTAATAACCCATCTGCAAAACATTAATAAAGGCAGGTTGGAAATATATATTATATTATATGATCGATGCATTCATTGTGCAAATATTTACACATATTAAAACATCAACGAAATCGTAATTTCAAAGGCAAATGTGCTTTTCTAAATTGCATACATATACAAAAAAAAATATTTACTTTTGTATAATTACATTTAACGGTATTTTTTATAGTAATATTTTTTCAGATTTCCAAATTATACGAATATATCGTCGTATAGAGAGCGCTTATTCACGAAATGCACTGATGGCAAAAAAAAAAAAAAAAAAAAAATCCCAACACCAAGAAAAAAATTATTGTACAGTAATGAAATTTTAGGAATACATTTTTCTAGGTAACATATTTAATTGATTAAAGTTTCAAGATCACAGGTAGAGCCATTGGCGAGAAGAGCCATTTCAAATGTGAAATGTTGGTATATTAGTAACCGGTGTCACCGCCAGAATTTTGAATGCAAGCATGCAAACGTGCATGCATTGTGTCGTACAGGTGTCGGATATCAGTTTGTGGGATGGAGTTCCATGCCTGTTGCACTTGGGCGGTTAATGCTGGTTATGGATGACGCTGGAGTTGTCGTCCAATGATGTCCCATACGTGCTCGATTGGAGAAAGATCTGGTGATCTAGTAGGCCAAAGCAACATGTCGACACTCTGTAGAGCATGTTGGGTTACAACTGCGGTATGAGGGCGAGAGTTATCCTGTTGGAAAACACCCCCTTGAATTCTGTTCATGAATGGCAGTACAACAGGTTGTATCACTAGACTGACGTACAAATTTGCAGTCAGGGTGCGTGGGATAACCACGAGAGTGCTCCTGCTGTCATACGAAATTGCTCCCCAAACTAAAACTCCAGGAGTAGGCCCTGTATGTCTAGACCGCAGACAGGTCACTAGCAGGCGTTCACCTGGCCTCCTTCTAGCCAACAAACGGCTATCAGAAAACACAACAGATCTCCACTCCGTCCTCCAATGAGTTCTAACTTGGCACCACTCACGTCGCAAACGGCAGTGGTTTGGAGTCAGTGGAATGCACTGTACAGGGCGTCTGGCTCGGAACTGTCATTGAAGTAACCGATTTGTAACAGTTCGTTGTGTCACTGTGGTGCCAACTTCAGCTCGAATTTCAGCTGCAGACGCAGTATAATTAGCCACAGCTATACGCCGAATACGACGGTCTTCCCTCTCAGTAGTACCACGTGGCCGCCCGGAACCTGGTCTTCTTGAGGCAGTACCCTCCCTTGACCACTGCCGCCAATACTCATGCACAGTGGATACATTCCTGCCAAATCTTTCAGCAATATCGCGGAAAGAAAACCCACCTTCTCGTAGCCCTACAGCATGACCTCGTTCAAACTCAGTGAGCTGTTGATAATGGCTTTTTCGTCTTCTCAGAGGCATTCTTGACTAACATTAACGCTCTACGTCAAATCTCAACTGTAAATAACGATCACGAACCTTACAGCGCTTATTTAAAGCAAACATCATTTGCATGTTCATAGTGTCGCTACTAGCGCCACACTTACGCGTGTAGCTCGAAATTTTAATCGACGTCATCTTTCAGATGTATAAACACGCTTACCAAGTTTCGTTTATCTAGCACAGCTCCTTCCTAGTGCTGGGATTTTTTTTCCATCAGTGTATTTTCATTATTTATGACTGAAAAATATATTCGATTTAAAAGCACCTATGATTACATTTTTTAGGCAACTAAAAGTCTTTACACTGAAGGTAACGATTTAAAAAATCTTTTTCGGAATTGCTCTTCTAAAATTTTACAAGTTTTGCCCTGATGTTTCAACACCTGAAATAATAAAAAGGTTGCATTTATATGACAGCTGCAAGCACAATGATTATATTAAAAATTAAACTATTCTGAAGACTTTTTAAAAAATCTAAATAGAGACATTTGATGAAAAGTTTAATTATAACTATAAACTAATCTAAGTTAAATAACAAATTATTTAGCTAATTATAAATTACCGTTTTAAGATAATCATAACAAAAAAATTCTTATACATGTTTGTACCTTAAAATTAAGCAAAATTACCAGATCCTTATGAAGTGCGCAATTGAATATATTAAAGAAATAATTCAAATCAACCAAATTCAAAATACATCCCATAACCAAATATAATTTTGAAACACAGATTATCATATGTTCAAAATGAGCATGCATGCAATGAATTGCAATATGTTGAAAGAAAGTAAAACTGTCTAGCTAATCTAAATATCTGGAGGTAAAGATATATAGCTATTAAGTTTTGTTATGCATGTACGTACTATAATTACACTCATGCCCATTAATTAAGAATAAAGCAAGTTCAGGAAAAGTCAAGCAAAACAAATGTGACTTATTTGGAAAGATTGTTTGCTAAACAAAATGTAAAGAGAAAAAAAGATGCTATATGTTTAAAATCATTAATAAAAATTGCATTTTTTTTTTTTTTTTTTTTGCTCCCTAGAGCAATTTACAGACAAAAAAAGAAAAAAAAACTATTTACAAAAAATCAATATTATATGGCTGGTGTGATGGTTAATACATAGTATGTCTCCCAGAAGATGCAATACAATCTGTACAACGCCTTGGCATGCTGAGTATCAAATTACCGATCTCATCTTGGAGAATATTATATCACTCAAAAAGCAATGCTCTCTGAAGCTCCGATAGACATGTAGGAGGTCGTTGACAGGCTGCAACTCATCGGCCAAGGATGACTCACACATGCTTTACTGAATTCAAGTCCGGTGATAATGCTGGCCAGTCCACGCATGTGATATCCTCCTATCGAAGGCATTCGTTTACAATGTTTACCCGAGGAGGACAGGCGTTATCATCCATAAATACAAATTCAGCGCCATGGCGCCCTGAACACACATGTTCTGAATTTCTGTCTTTAAAAACCCATAAACAGGCCTTTCTTGGATTAAAGCAATTAAAATTTTAATATTGATATTTAACTTTATGTGTTAATAAATTTTCGTTTGTTCTCAACTTTATAACAAATGAAAACTTATTGATGCTGAAATAAAAATTATGTTTCATGCAGGAAGATCAACTCACTGTGAGAAAGCAACTCTAGACATTATAAAAACACAGCTTGTGTAATCTTGCATCCCCTTCGAAAGCGCTAGTGGCAGTGGGCGTCTGCATTAAATCCGATAAAAAGCGGATTGACCGAAACTTTTTTTTTTTTTCGTTTAGTGTTTAAGCTCTTGTATAATTCAATGGATCAATGTTGTTATGTCGGCATCGGTGAAATAAGCGATCAGAAAAAAACGTTATGTGTGCAACGAGCCATAAACAGGTCTTTTTTGGATTAAAGCAATTAAAATTTTAATGTCGATGTTTAAATCACTCATCTTCATAATAAATGAAAACTTATTGATGCTGAAAGAAAAATTATGTTTCATACAGGAAGATGAGCTCACTGTGCCGACTCTTACGACGGCAACGAAATTCTTTTGCCATGTGTGTAAACCTTCGATTTTTATGAGCGTCCGTAAACATCGGTAAAAAACGCTGTGTGTGTGTTACACACACAACGTTTTTAACCGATCACTTAATTCACTGTCGCCACCATAGCAATAGTAGTATATTGAATTAGATAAGAGCTTACACATTGGGCTTGCTAGGTCAATTTGCTTTTAGCGCACTTTGTGCAGACGTTGCTTGCCACTAGCGCTGTCGTATAATTATATGCAAGTTTATACATGCGGAGTTTTTGTAATGTCTAGAGTTGCTTTTCCACAGTGAGTTGATATTCCTGCATGAAACATAATTTTCTTTTCAGCATCAATAAATTTTCATTTATTATGAAGTTGTAGGAGTTAAATATCAATATTAAAATTTTAATTGCTTTAATGCAAGAAAGACCTTTTTGTGGGTTTTTAAAGATAGAAATTCAGAGGTTGGCATGAAATTTGTATAGAAATTCATCACGACTTTGATTTATTGGAAGAAAAAAAAAGTGAAACGATTTATACGAAATACATACTTTCTCATGTGTACCTACAAGAAATAAGTAATGTAAAAAAATAATTCAATTCATATTTAGGTCAACAAAGAAAAATTCTATTTTAGTTATTTTTAATTGAGTAATTATTAAATATCCAAAAATGATTGATTTTTCCGAGAACTGAGCTCGCAGTCTTCAACTTCATGTGAAAAATATTGAAATACCCGCATTTTAAAGATTGGGCTATTGCCTGTTGATTTCAAACTGCTAAAACTCTATTTAAAATATTGAACTTAGTTAGATTTAATAAATTAATATTTGAAAAAAAAAACTATATTAACATCAAGTGTCATCCACTGCAAGTTTAAAAAAATGTATCGGAACTTGAGTGGATAAATAAAAAGTACTTTATTAACGATTGAAAATTTGAACAAGATATATAAATAAATGTATATAAGAAGAGTGTGAACTAATTGTAGGGATTGAAAAAGATGGAATCGTGAAACATTTAATTTTGAGAGTCTAGAAAAGACAGTAGTAATACTTTCTATTTCCACGGAATTTTATTTAAATTGCACTGTTTTTTCTATTTTGAATTATCAATTCTTTTTTATTTCTGAGCTGACTGTTATTAAAAAACGTTTGTTTGTTGTTTTTTTTTTTGACAAAATATAAACATTATTGGAAAATTAGTAACAATATTAAATTTTTCAAAAAAAGTTTAATTATGCTTTTAACTTATTTCTAATGAATCAAAAATATTACAAGTAAATAGTAATAAAACGAAGAAAAACGTTTTTTATTGCAATAATTGTTTCAATTAAAAAAGCGGCTTATTTTACAGTTACCTGTCTCTAATATAGCTTTAAGATTATTTTTATACTGTAGATGTATGGCAGGAAACCATGCCTGCAGTCGAAATAAAAACTCTACATTGAATGTTCTTTATATTTTTTGCTTTAAAGTGTCGTCTTGTAGTATTATTTCCTTGAATATCTTTCTATCCTATATTGATTTTCAATCATGTATTCATCTCTATTTCAAGCATAATTATGAAAATAATGCAAGCCTTAATAATATTATGTGTAAATTATGCTAAAACATTAAAAGAGCAAAGGAATATTTTCATTTATTGCTGAGAATATCAAAAGCGCATTCTTTGCATCTTTTTTCTTGACAAATCGATAGTACAATATTTTATTTTCGACTATCAAATGTATGCTTGGCGGAGAATGTTAATGACATATTCATCTTCTAAAGCATAGGTTCTCAACATGGGCGATAACGCCCCTTGTGGGTGTTTGAGGCTTTCGGGTGGGCGGTAAAAGACCCAGAGAAAATTAGGGGGCGTTGATATGGCACGGGGGGGCGGTGAGAAGATTAGCCTACAATGACTTCAAACATAGTCTAAAAAAGACTTAAAAATCACGCTGATAATTAATTTCTAACTCGTGGGTGAAGTTTCACATATTTCGATATGGGACTTTACTACTGAAAGAAAGAGATACCTCTTTACTATATACGTCTCTGGAGCTGCATGCGCCAAAACTAGCAACCTGTATTGCCAATTTGGCTAAATACACTACTAGCGGCAATCCTCAAGCTATCCTATTTCTCTCCCTCAGAAAATTGATGATTCATTCTTATTCTCTGTAAGGTTCTACGCAGCACGTACTGCGTACGATGAAAACGGCGTTTATGTGCTTTAATATTTTGCTACTACAACTTATATTATTTAAACCGGTAGTATCCCTTGCAGCTCCCTTAACTTGGATCAAATGTAAGTAACGAAAAACCCATGTCGGACTCAAAAAGAAAGAGGCGGCAGTATAATGTGGATTATATAAAATACGGATTTATCGAAAATCCCACAAATCCATCATCGCCAATGTGCCTTATTTGTCAAAAAGCATTTTCGAATAAAGCGATGAAACCTTCTAGGCTTCAAGATCATCTTAATAAAGTGCATCCGGAAAAGAAAGACAAAGATATTATCTATTTTCTAGACATAAAAAAGAAGTTTGAAAATCAGGCAATTATATCAAAACTATTTTCATTAGCTTCAAAACAAGACAATGACGGACTTCGAGCTTCGTACAATATCTCATTATTAATTGCGAAAACAGGCAAGCCACATACTATTGGGTAAGATTTAATTTTACCGGCAGTTAAGGAAGTAATAACCACCGTGCTCCATAAACCAGCTACAGATATTATCCGAAAAATTCCTTTGAGCAATAATTCTGTGCAAAGGTGAATTGATGAGATGGCTGAAAATATTGAAGAATCGTTGTGCAATTATCTGCAGACTTGTAAATTTTCAATTCAGCTGGATGAGTCCACTTTACCAACCAATGAAGCACTGTTATTGTCATACGTGAGGTTTATCAAAGATGAAAAAATATGTCAAGAAATGTTGTTTGCTACCCATTTGGAAACAGATACAAAAGGAAAAACCATATTTGATACACTGGAATTTTTTTTTTTTTTTTACAAGAACGAGAATGTTTAGGAACTAATGTCTTCATGCAAGATTGTGCACCACTTCACATCCCTTCTACCAGTGACGGCATTGCTTCTTGCCCACTTTGAAGATCAACGAGTAATGTCAGGAAGTTTCCCACCTGCCTGCCTCCGAGTTCTCTGGACTTGAATCTCTGTGATTTCTGGTTGTGGGGATTCCTGAAAGATCGTGTCTATGGAGGAAGCATACGAACTCTGCATGAATTCAAAGCAACTATAACACGTTATGATGCTGCAATTGATCGAGAAACCCTTCGTGCCACTGTTGAACACGCCATAACACGCTTTGAACATGTGCTTGACTTAAATGGAACGCACATTGAGCATTAATTGTAATTAATGTAAGTTGTTAAGTTCCAAATAGTGTTTTTTGTTTTTCATACTCGGTCTTCTCACTGAGTGGTTGAAATTTGAATCATTATTTTTTATTGCGGATTTTTGTTTCCCATGATCTATACAATCCAAGTACCAAATTTCTTCGCCATCCTTTCACTAGAGCGGACACTACATAGGTCTGAACTGAGTAACTTTAATTATAACCCCCCTGTATATTGAAACAAATTTTTTCATAAGAGAAAAATAAGGAACAGTATCTGAATAAAGAAGAAATTTAGAGGATGGAGAATTATTCTGAGTTAATTAATACTTGATTGCTTTTATTAAATATAAAATTAATTATGAGTTATTTCGAGTCTAAATTAGATATTGTGCTTGTCTTGAAATCGGATTTGTTTTAACATCCCGTCTGTAAACTTCTGCCACAGTCTTTGATTTGATAAAGTATGGCAATGAATAGTTTCTCATTAGGTTACATGCTGCGCTTAGCCTGGCGGAAAAATTCGGATTTGGCGATTTACTCAAAAGTAATATGAGATATGGATAAGAGTCAATTACAAAGTCGTAGAGCCTCATGAAATTAGAAAGAAAACGCATTTTCCGCATATTTACACTAAGACCATCTGAAAAAGTGTATTTATTTGGTCATTATTTTCTAACGATCGACGTCCTGAAATAATGGGACACTTTCTTGTTAATCACTCTTGCTGAAACTACCTTCCGTCAACTACGGTAGACAAAACTCTTTAGTTGAAGCAAATACATGATCTTTACAAAATCTCTGAAAAAACAGAAATCACAATTAAGCAAACGAGCGTTACTTGCGCTGTCTTCAAATTATTTGTTATAGCAAGATTTCTTTTTGTATGAAGTCGCTGATGTCCAGAAATTTTTTAACTAACTTTTCTCCGATTTTGAGATAAAATGCTAACTTCGAATATTGCCGTTAGGTTTGATTGTAAGTATCAAGTGCATCATTATGCGCTTTAATTATGCCTAGACACCACTTATATAGCTTAACTTCTCGCCTTTTGTAAAGGCGAAGAGAGGGAAGGGGGTGAGATCAGGATTTCAATGAACATTCAATGTACACAAAATGATATGAAATTCGTAATTTTTATAGTAGTTTTCCAGATGACGCACAATATTTTAAATACCATTCAGTCTACACTGAAGTAGTTCTCTGAAAATTCCGGTCTCTCCATCTTTTTTTAGTAAGGTTGAATCAAGAATTTTTTTTTCTGTAGCTTAACGGTTTAAAAGATAAATCGGTGACGTGCAGTGAGTTGTTCAAATTTTCGAACTCAAGGATGCTTGATTTCCAGACATAGCTATTGCCGGGGGAAAAGCAGCACTATAAATACAAATTCTTAATAAATCTGGAAATGCCATTTTAAAGTAAATCACTAATACATAATCAAATTTAATTTAAAGACTCGACCATTAATAAAATCAAAGGAGGAGGCAGACAGTAACGTAGATTGATTTGATCAAAATGGCCTAAAGTATTTATACCGGCAATTCAAAAGTGCCAAGTTGGTGTGGTATTAAATCCTTCAAAAGTTTATCTTGATAAATCTTCTCTTGTCCTTGGGGTATGTACTGTCATAGTTTCAATTTTCTTATGAGTTTCGTCATCATGAATGCTTAGTTTTTTAAAGACTCTTCAAGTGAGGTTTTTATGTAATATTCTTTAATGAAGTCAGTTGGAGATATTTACGGATATTAAGATTATGACATGTTACTAATTTGGTTTACTGTTTATTTTGTATTATTTCTAAGTTTTTTAATGTGTATTTGAACTATGTATATTGTATTTAATGTGTATTTGAACTATGTATATTGTATTTAATATGTATTTGAACTATGTATATTGTGGATGCATAGATGGGGTGTAGTTGAAGCATTGCTTTGTAAATAAACAATTAATTTCTTCCTGATGATTTGGATTCAGAATTGATGTGTGGATAAATTCTGGCTTTGACAGCTTTGAAATTACGTTTGATTTTTAAAAAAAATGATTTTAAAAAGTGACTCTGTCTAGAGTATGATAAGGTAGGGTTGTTTCATTATTCCAAGAAATATTTTTTCTGAATAATATAAAATTTTTGATTAACTCGCATTATCCTTACTTACTTAATTTCAAATTTATATTAAAACATACACAAATGAGAATTGATGATTGTACATGATTTTTTATAATTCTTGAATGTTTTTACTCTGCCTTTATTAAGATGAAATAGACAATAAACAAAAAAAATACATCTTTTACGATTATTATTACAATATTTAGTTAGATATTCTCCAATTAAAATAAACGTCATTGAAAAAAATATGGAAATTTGTGCCATCTCATTAGCACTTGCTAATAATGTAATCTATTATTTTCATAAATTTTTTAAAAAAATTAATATGCGGTTAAAATTTAATGTTCAACAATTATTTATATTTTCTTTAATAATATAATCAAAAGACAGAGATAGATAGAGAAGATAGATAAATAAATTCTTAGAGAATATACGGTTGTCATATTCAATGTTTTCTTTTCATGAAAACTTGTTAATTCACCTTATTTAATAAAGAAATATAAAGATAGTATCGTCTTTGTGGATATAAATTTTGAAATTCAGTTGCAGTTTAATACTTGATACAATAAAATAAGAATTACATTAAGTATTATTGTGCAGGGTCAGCAATAGTAATTTATTGATTTTTTTCAAGTCATAAAATATTTTTCGATGGTGTAAAATATATTTTATCAGCTTGATGCCAGATACAAATAAATTACGAATAAATTTCATTTTCAGTATCATATTTTAAATGAACAGGGTGATCCAAAATTAAAAGGAGGTATTTAGGTATCTATAGTGCAAAAATTGTAAGATGCATTACAACCACATTTTGTAAACATACTCCCAAAGAGAACGCATATCAATATCTGAAAGAAAAGAAAATTATTTTTTTGCCCGATTGAGTAAAAACAGCGATATTATGAGAATAAATTGTCTATTTTTGAAAAAGTACCTGAAATAGCTTTTCTTACACGAGAAAAAGAGGTAATTAATCAAACCAAGCATTATTCCATCAAGAGCATTTGCAATTACTTATTCAAGAACTACAGTAACAATTTCTCTCTGCATTTCATTTAGTTTACACTTCTACGCAGAAAACTAATGGTAGTAAAAATTTATTGCATTTTGTTTGTAACTAAACTGTAATTTAATGAATCATTTCTTCCAGTAATCAAAGCATGGACTCATGAATTCCAAATGTTTTCAATTTTATGCAGATTACAAATACTGCAGCGTCCTTCGTCCAAACCACGAACGATTTTTTTTTTTTTTTTTTTGATATCGAAACTGTATTGCTATCTTGTACCTTTTTGCACCTTGTGCAAAATTTTGTTATGGTCCAGCAAGTAGCTTTTGAGCAGGACGTGTTTAAACACATGTTTATTTTAGAAAATCGTGTACTTGAAACAGTTACAAGATTCTATAACATCAAACAGATGTAACTAATTGCATTAATAGTTAGTTTCAACTTTAAAAATAAAAGTTTAGAGTTATTTGAAGTAATTAAGCTTTTCATTTTCACACTTTTCAGATTGTTCTTCCAAACACAATTTTTATTAATAATATAGTTTGTCTTTAAAGTCAATGATTTATTAATATGTCCTTAGAAACATAAAATCATGTTCATACAGAAAACCTAAATTAACTTGTCCCTAAGTCAATTGTCATGTCTACCTGTCTTTTATTTGATATTGGTTTTGTTAACTGTAACATAATGACTGTTGTCAACTGTAACCTAATGACTGATTTGTTTTTGAAAATGCAATGATTTAAATTTGAGTTTTTAGTGTATGTTCTGAAGAATAAACGTAATGGATACAAGAAAACGCCTGCTTATTTTTTCTTGAACTTTCAGCTAACTTTTAAAGGTCTTTCTGTTTTTTTAAAGCTATTCTCAGTAAGCACAGTTCATAGATGCGCTGGTAGCGCAATAGAATATTACTTTCTGATAATACAACATTTTTTGGTACCCTCGGCGGGACTGTGTTTACAATAGTTGCTGACATGGTAAATCTTGAAACTTTGTAGAAATCATGGAAGGCAGACAGAGCTGCTTTTACGAAAGAGCAAAATAAATTAACAGAGCTGATGGCATTGGAAAGAGTTGATATTATCGAACTGGAATCGGAACTGAATGTTTTTAAATCGGAAGCAGAGGGGCTAGAAATTACTCACTCGAGCATCCTTGAACTTTTTCGGAGATTGAATTTGATACAGAATTTGAAGTGAAGATTTTCGTGATAGAGCTATGAGGATTGAAACAAGAGCTGGAAGGATTTTAAATAGTCAGCAAAATGTAGGTGCTATAATGAATTCTTCCCAAGGTGATTCTATAATAAAATCTGATGAAAATATTATTGAAAAAAGGCTCAAATTACCTAAATTGGAATTAAGAAAGTTCGATGATGACGTTAAAGAGTGGCTTTGTTTTCGGAGCCAATTCGAAGAAATTAATGTTGATTCCGGTATTGAAAATTCTGATAAGTTTCAATATTTATTACAAGCCATCGTTGAAGGCTCTCGGGCGAGAGAAGCGATTGAAAGTTTTCCGCCAACTGGCGGTAATTATCCTAAAGCAATTGATTGTTTAAAAACAAGATTTGGTCGCAACGATTTACAAGTAGAGGTATATGTTAGGGAATTGTTGAAGTTGGTTTTGAAAAATAGTAATTCAAATTTTTCATCAAATAATTTATGTGCATTGTATAATAATTTAGAGCAACAGATTCGTGCACTTGAAACTCTAGGTGTTACTACTGACCAAAGTGCAGCTTCACTCTATCCTTTAGCTGAATCTTGTTTGCCTGAGGATTTTCTTAGAGCTTGGCAGAGAAACTCAAATTTTGATTTTGGTATTGATTAAAAAGGTAGACTTGATAATTTATTAACTTTTTTAAAAAGGAAGTAGAAGCTGAAGAAAAAATTAACTAGGCTATGAGTGGTTTTGGATTGAAGGGTGAATTTTTACATAAAAGCGGAAACAAATAAAATGTGTACCACAGCTAATTTACTAAGTACTGCTGCTGATTCAGAGAAATTGTGCATTTTCTGTAATTGTAAACATGACGCTACAAATTGCTTTAGAGCTCAAAAAATGACTCACGTTGATAAAATCAAAATTTTAAAGGCCAAGGGCTGTTGTTTTAAATGTTTAAGAGTAGGGCACAAGTCTGGAAAATGCAAATGCTTTATAAAATGTATCACTTTTAATAAGATGCATGCATAACGAGGTAAATAAAAATACGAATAAAGCTCCATCCCGTAATTTAGAAAAGGAGAATAAAGACCAGAATTTTAGGTCAGCAAATTTAGCCAGTATTTCCTGCTGTCCACAAGTTTTCTTGCAGACTTTAAAAGTTAAAATAATAGGAGAAAATTGCAATTTAAATGTAAGAGCAATGTTTGATTCAGGTTCGCAAAAGTCGTATATTAGGAAAAAGACAGTCTCTATTCTAGGTCTAAAGCCCTCACGCCAGCAACTTTTGTCTCAAGCACTTTTTGGAGGAAGAAAAATAAGCGAGGAGCTTCATAATGTATATAAAATTGAACTAGGAAGCGTAGATGAAAAAAATTATAGTAACTTTGATGCTATTGATCAGGACATTATTTGTGATGTCCACTCTGTTTCGTTCAATCCATGGATTGAGGAATTAAAATCAATGAATATATAAATATTTGATATAGAAGATAATACAGGGCCCATTGATGTTCTCATTGGAGCAGATGTTGCGGGAAGACTTTTTACTAGAAAAAGAAAAGTTCTATCTAGCGGATTGGTAGCTTTGGAATCCTACCTGGGATGGACACTAATGGGGAAAACCAACTTGCCAGCTGAAAAAGAAGATGCTGCTTTGATGGCTAAATCGATGTTTGTAAAAAAAGCAAGCATTTCTGGTCTTTTTAGTCTAGAAGTCCTGGGGATTAATAATCCTGCTCAGATAAAATCTAAAACGGAAACTGAAAATCTGATCACGATGAATTTTGAGGAATCAAACGATGAAATATTACTTGACTCGTCAAATCAAGAGAATGAATTGAATAAGCACAAAAGGAAAGAACCTAAAGAATCTGCTAAAGAGCTTGTAATGAAGGACGAGAAGGCAGACCGTTCTCCTGAAGCAACCAAATTCCGAAATGCTTTAACCGACGGTCAACAAGAAAATGTGAATCATTCATTTGATAGCGATAAAGAACCTAAAGAAGAAACGTCACCTGAGCCTGATCAGATGACTGATGCAACAAATGACAGGATGAATCAATTTGTAGTTCCTGAAAACGCAACAGACTTTCAAACTGATGAATCTGCTTCTGAAGCAGAAACGAAATTCGAAGCCGATGAAAGTGATAAAATACAGCCAGAACCAGATATCACAAAGCTGCTGTTTCTGTCACAAGACAATATGCCTTGGGATGTCGAAGTTAAAGATCATATGAAATTGGAGTTTTTACAAGGGTTTGAGGGGTTATGCTCCTAGTAAAATTTATCGATTAATCGCTGTTTTTTGCTTTTTACTAGCAATCAACAAGATATTACTGTGCATGCCTTTTGTGACGCTAGTCAATTTGCGTATGACGCTGCAGTTTTCGTTCGAATTGAGAATGCTGGTGTTGTTTATGTAGATCTTTTGGCTGCCAAAACCAGAGTTGCCCCCGTGAAAGAATTAGCTATTCCTCGTCTTGAGTTGCTTTCTGCGACGGTGGGAGCACGACTCTCCAGATCTGTGATTAGTGGTCTCCAACGGGACAGAGGGAAACGAAACTTAATCTTAAGAATGAAGTTTCGAAAGAAACTTCAAACATTCACACTGCATCTATTTTAAAAACAAAAGGTGGGAGAACTGTAAAACCACCTATAAGACTGAACCTGTAAATTTTTCCTTTTCCTATCTGAACTTCGAAAAGTTATATTTTAGTCATATTTTAGCCTTAAGAAATTTATAGTAGTAGTTTGCATGCAACAATTGTAAAAGTAAAAAAAAAAAAAAAATATGCATTGGTGTAGTTTTTGAAAAATTTTAAGTGTTTTTTATAGGTTAAACTATTTTCCAACCACTTAAGGTGGGAGGATGTCATGTCTACCTGTCTTTTATTTGATATTGGTTTTGTTAACTGTAACATAATGACTGTTGTTAACTGTAACCTAATGGCTGATTTGTTTTTGAAAATGCAATGATTTAAATTTGAGTTTTTAGTGTGTGTTCTGAAGAGTAAACGTAATGGATGCAAGAAAACGCCTGCTTATTTCTTCTTGAACTTTCAGCTAACTTTTAAAGGTCTTTTGAGTTTTTTAAAACTATTCTCCGTAAGCACAGTTCTTAGATGCGCTGGTAGCGCAATAGAGTATTACTTTGTGATAATACAACAGAATTGCCTAAAAATCCCAAGTTAATTTGTTTTGAACTATACAATAAAGATACCATGAATATTTTTTAATTGACTGCATCAGATTGGAAAAACTGCAAATAGTTAAAATTTTTATGCATATTATAAACCTATTTCAATGAAAAACAAATGAAAGTACAGATATTAAAAAAAAACTAAACGCAATATAGTTTTCTAGAATTGTGTTTATAAAATCAAAATCACAAAATTTAAAGTAGGCATTTCAGAGATGAATCTTATGGCATTAAATATATTATTCTCATACATCATCATGAAATCATTTTCACAGTAAATAATAAGAAACAAAAACTGTAAAGAAAGTTTTTCAAAATGAAACATTCGTCAACAAAGCAAACAATGTAACAAACGAAAAAAAAAAAAAAACTTTTAAATTGACAGAAGATTAAAAAAAAAAGGAATAACAAAACACTATACAACTCTAAATTCTTACAGTTCTGACACAAGCAGCATATTTTTACACATTTTAGAATTAAATTGTCAATTATTCTAAATTTGCTGACAAATTTCTAAAATTCTTACTACACATAAAGGTGTACAGTGCATAATTTGACAATACATCAAAAATTAAATCTCATTAGAGAATTTTTTCTTCCTTTTCTTCTCGAGTGACAGAAAAGGGTGAATGTAGAATGTGCTTCGAATATGTGATAATTTTAAATTTCTATGTAAAGGACTGGAATAAAGTGTATGCTGGAAAATTGCGGGGTTTTTTTGTTGTTTTTTTTACAAAACATATTTTCAATAAACACATAAAATGGAAGAAGTTACATATTCAAAATATTAAAATTTCATACATACTTTAACTGAAAAATAATAATATACAAAATTCATCCAATTTCAGAAAAAAATCATCCAGAACAATTTTTATTAAACAAAATAAGATAAATATTTTTTAAAAAATATTTTAAACTATCGACGTTTGAGGAAAATTGAAATAAACATTTCAGCTTTCTTTTCTATAATAGTCAACAGTTAGATGACATTGGCCATATTAGATGAAATGACATTTTCAAACATAATTGGTGAAGCAATAGTCTCTTTCTTTTTGAAAGAAAGTATCAAAAAGAGCACAAGAAAAGATTAGTCAATTTTAAAACCCTTAAAAATTAGAATATATGGAAGCTATTTTTTCTTCAATTCGAAAATAAAACCACTAAATTTTTTAATCAGTTTGCAATTACAAAACTTACAGTTAAATATTTGCAACTTAAAATAATCAATTAAAAATGTCACATTTTAATTCTACAAACAATAATTTTACTATCAGCCAAATATTTTCAGTCCTTCACTAGCCGTCATAACAGAGCACATATGAAAAAATTCAATTCTTATAGAAATGAAATTTCATAAAGTAAGTACCATCAGCCTATATAATTTTTTTAATCCATTAAAAAAACTCGATAAGCAGTAACAGAAACTACATTTTTCATTATGCAGCCAGTAATTTCAAAAATCTTCATCACAAAGCACCGATTTCTGTACTTCATGAGATAAAGATAAGTTTATTCTTTTTTACTCGTTACCGAGGTTACTTCCAAAATGTTTGTACAGAAGATACTTCTTTAGATGTGGAAATTCATAAAAGTCGCTAGGCACAAAAACCTTAGGTATATCGAGGATGATACATTGGTCCCCAACAAAAGAGATGAATTCCAAGGATACTGAAATCTTTCCGGCTTATCTAATCTTAATATTATTCATCACAGATATAATAAATATAATGAGTTACACCAAATTCCACAAGTATTGCATTCAAAAAATTTCAGATTTAGTACCAATGATATCTTTATCTAACTTCATAAAAACACTAAACAGTAGACGAGCTGATAACATATTATCTGGCAAATTGCTGTATAACACGCGAATGGAGTTTGATAATGATTAGTGAAAATGGTACTTACTTTCCGAATACTCCACAAATTTAATCAGGAATTAGGTTAAATAGCTTTATAGTTATCGTAGTTAATACGAAAATTTTGCAAAATATTAATGACTAAATCTTTTGGCATTAAAAGAACATTTTACCAAAAAGCCATTCAGAAACTTCAATAAGATTTTTTTTACAACAACATTAATCGGAAAAAAAGTGCAACATGGATGCGATGAATTATTAGCTCCTAAAATTATTTATTTATTAAAAAAGCATTTATCAAGTATTTTGATCTTATGTGATGAGTCGCTATAAGCAAAAAAGAGTCCAATTATTTAAAAATTTGGAATTCCACTAGAGATCAAAGTATCTCTACTATCTATAGAGTCAGAAAAGAGTAATTCAGAAATTTTATAATTTTTAAAAACTAACTACATTAAAAATATTCCGATGGAATTCCGCACATATTTATCAAATCAAAATGGGAAAAAAAAGAAAGAAAGAAAGAATATCTTCAGTATTATATTAAATTGGAAAATGGCATAGTTTTACTATTGACTAATAGTTTATTTACAAGTTACATGAATTTAAAGTCGCAAAATGATCACAACCAACATATCCTAAAAATATTAAGAAGATAAGAAATTAATAAATAAAAAAATAACTTTTATGACTAGACTGTACACATGTAGAAAAGATAAAATACTAATTAGTTCTTCTATTATTGCTCTATTTTGGATTATTCACAATCGATATTTGATTTTTTTAGCATGTAGTTGCCTTTATATATTTGAAAAAAATATGATAAACGTTTTACTACTTGGATAAACAAGAGGGAAATAATAATAATACATCATTTAGCAAGGAAGTTTTCACAAATATATAAAATTCTGAACACATTATATTTGTATATGTTAAGGAACCTGATTAAATAATAATTATTCAGCAGTTTGTTATTTAGTTTCTTTTGTTGTGAAAATTCCCAGTCAATTTCTTGAAAATACAATACAAAACATAAAAAAAGAATGACTTCACTACAAATTAAACTTGTAACATCAAATTACAGAAACATATAGCATTAACAGAATGTAAAATAAATGAATGATCAAAAATAGAACAAAAAAAGAAAAAAAGCTAGTCAAAATATATATAAATCTCATGAGTCATATATAACGAGTATAAGACAATAAATATTTCACATAAAGACAACAGAAAATATCAAAAATAATTCAGTTAGTTTTTAAATTAATATCGGATAATATAATGATAGAAAATGATATCAAACGGAAATTTGAATTCATTACATTTCTTCTCTTGTATACATTATTATTCTTTCACAATAATCAAGAACAAAAATTGCCCAACATGGCGCGAGCATTTTTGCTCAAACACTTGCAATTTCAAGAAAAATGTTTAATAAGAATAAGAAAAATTCTAATTCACATAGAACTAAATGAAAATTTCAAGAAAAAGTCATGGAAAAGATAAATATTTTAGATAAGATAATTTTTGGAGAAGTGATGAAATCGCAAACTATAATAATTACTACATTTCATTTATCTTTTAAAAGTTTTTGATATTAACATTATTTCAATACTTAGAATTTAGTTGCCATTAATTTTACACATCATAAGACTGTCATTATCAAAGTAGTTTAAATATTTCAAGACAAATTAGAAAAAAAATACTAATTTTTTTTCATTAAAAAATAGTATTTATTGAGCTAATTTAAAATTCCAATGTTGTTAAACATTTTTCAAAATTTTTAAAATGCTATAAAAGCACTAATTAAAAGAAAATAATGTTTTTCTAAAAAAAAATAATATATAGTAAATAAAGAGCACATAAAATTTCTAAATACAGTAGAAAATATTGCAAACATATAAATGAAGAAAAATCCACCAAATAAGTAAGTAAATTACATCTTTACATAACATTGATCTAAAATAATTTTCAATAAATAACAAAGAAAACCTCACATTCAACACTATTCAATCTCAAAACTTATAATAAGCAAACGGCCAATTGTCCAGTTATATGAATCGGTTTTAACCTACAAATCAGCACAATATTATAAAAACACACAGAATCTGTAATATAAACAGTAGCAAATAGTTATACGAGAACCAAGTAAAAACTTATGTAAGGGCTATTTTTAATTATAAAAAAAAAAAACTTTTATAATGTTATTCAAAAATATTATAAATCACCAAGAATCACTTAAGCTTTTGGATACTTTATTCTAAATTAGAAAAGCAAAATTTCTGATAAGAGTTTAGACCCTCCTAAACTTGATAATGTCCACAATAGCTTTCAAAAATACATACCTACTATTAACAGTTAGAAAAAGTGATTTCTATTAAAAGAAAAATAAATAACATAAATAAATAATGCTGTAAGCACAAACAAAATGTAAAATTCATTTACAAACAAAACGAATTAACATTTATCACCATTAAATAAAAAATTAATTTGGTAGCAGTGAAATTTTGTAAAATTTATTATGAATATGCTATAAATATCCTAATTATATGATTAGAATGGTTTAATTTTATAACTAAGCTTCACATATATATTTAATTCAAAAAATATATGTAATAAATGATAATAACATTAATATATATCTTGTAAATATAAATATAAAATAGCATATTATGCATGGAAGTAAAACATTTTAATTACAGTAAAAAACAAACAAAAAAAAAAACAATTTTTCAGTAGATTTATAATTTTGATGGGCCATGTATTCATTGAAAGAAATATTATTTTCTAACAGCCTTTCTTTCTAGTATTTCATAGTAGAAAAATGTTGATTGCAATGGCTACAAAAATCCATAAGCAACTGAAACTATGAGGTACTATGGCAAAAAATTATGAAAATTCTGTGTAAAGGAGATATTTATAACTGCTTATACATATACACTACCTACAAACATTTCATTTCCGTTTTATGTATTTGCAAGAAAGCAAAAGATCCCATGATATGAAACAAAACATGATTGTTTGATATTATGGAGCTCTCTGGGTTTCAAATAAATGTTACTTTAAAAAACGTTTTTTTTTTTTTTTAAATAGATAGTGTTACACAATTTTAAAATTAACAAATAGCAAATGCCTTTTATTGCATGTACTAGATATAAAATAAATAGCTACTGTCAAAATATTTTTAAACTTAAATTAAGATATTTAACCATCCATTTAATTCCTTTAAAAATAACAGCAAAAGATAGAAAATTCAATAACTCAAAAGAATATTACAGAAAAAAAGGAGAATATTCCTTAACATATAAAAGAAACAAGCTATAATCTCTTAATTCTCCTATATTGTAAATAAAAATGACAAAAGCATTGGCTGATTTCCATTATAATTATTTTCTTCACTTCTATGTTACAGATCTTCAAAATATTTCTAAATCGATTTTGCAAAGGAAAGTGAAATATATTGTATAAAATAGTAAATGGTAGTCGCACTGCTGCTGAACCGACTCACACATGCACGTTTATATGTAATGAATAAGGCGCAAATCAATTTGACATTTTGAGAACATGTTGATTCTGACAGAGACAATCCAAATGATAACTGGCTAAAACCAGTACCACATAACCAAGCTCTAGTTTATTTAGAACATTAAATACCAAAAAACATGGTAATCTGTAGTAAGAAGGTAAGAACCTTTTGAGCATCATTCTCCTGAATTTGTACTAGAATAGGCATACGACATTAAAATCAAATACCATTCAAAATAATAGACATTTAAATATTAAGATCATAAGTAACATAATTAAAATTTGGGTGAAATTTTCCAAATGAAATGTTTAAATGTTAGTGCAGGTGAAATTTTCCCGTTCGCATTTATTTAAATATCATGATTATATTTAACATCTTTAAAAGAACACAATTTTGAAAATTATAGTTCTACATAATTTAAAATAAGAAATAAAATTATTTTCTGTAATGTCAGTATAAATTTTAGAACTAAATTGATTTACTAGTAAACTAATTATTACCACTTCTGGAGCAAATTGACTTTTGACCGTGGCTCAGATGGCCGACAGTGGAAGAGGGAACTTCATTTTCTCGCTCTCTCGAACACTTCTAAAACAAGGAATTGATAATTTTCTCATCATCCGTTTTTTGAGCATGAAAAGTCTTGAATGTTTAAGAACACTTTATTTCGAGAAATTTTATCAATCTTTTCACAAATAAATAATTTTAAAATCATTTGGTTCTCCAGGATTCGGACCCTAAAAAGTCTTCATCACTTAATGCTAGAAATTGATGATTTTAAACAACTAAACTATTATCTAAACAAACAATTTTAAATTGGTTTTTTATGCATCACACTTAAGATAAAATATCATACTATTATTTCTATGAAGAACAATTCATTGAATCCTATACAGTGTCACTGAACAGAATTTTGAAACGATACAAAATCAATTATTAGCGTTTAAACTCAACGAAAGCTTATATCAAAGGTAAACTGTAATTTTATATTTCTCAAAAATATTGATTTAACAAATCTTTGATTGGAACTGCAAAATTCAAATACTCAACCCAGACAAAATGGGGAAACTCCACCTTTATAAGAACTGCGACAGATAAAAATATGATTTTCATAGATATGAGGGACAATGCAGTTAAAATTAAATACACAATAAATAGCAGTCTTAAGTCTTTGAAAAATATAATAAGCACTTTTATTTTAATCAAATGCAAAATAACTAATGGCAAATATTTTGAAACTATCCATAAATACATTTCATTTTGGAAAACAACCTTAACAACTTAAACAGCTTGATTATTTTATAAAATGAAATATTACAATTGGAGGTTTGTAATATTCTCAGCACATAAAAAAAAAAACACTTTTATTAATTCAGTTCTCATATCAAACTAAAATCTACACTAAAGAATAATTAAAATGACAAAACTATTTCAAGTTACTAAGTTATTTTTATCACTTAATAAAAGAAAATTATTGCAACAAACCACATTTAATCCTCACATTTATAAAATTATTCTAAAAATGGCTTTGATTGTATGGATTGAAGTAATGGAGTTTTACCACAAAAATCTACTTTTTAATAGCTATACAGCAATAAAAATTATAAATAAAGTCTTTTTTTTTTTAAATCTATATATTATTTATGAAACGTTTTTTGCACTAACTATTTATAAGATACACAGAATTGGCTTGTTTTTATATAGAATTGCTATCAGCAAATGTTATGAATCTAACCACTAGCACGCATAATATTCTAATATTAAGACTTAAGCAATAATGGAATAAAATATCACTAGAGTAAAGCTATTTAAATACAAGATTCTTAAAGAAATTCAATAGATAATGAATAAATTAGCATTCAAACTCTAATACAAGAAATTTAAATTGAAAATCTTAACAACTTAAAAAGTGATATGAAGATATGTATGTTAGTGTGCTTAGGATGAAGTTAAAGAATACATACAACTAATCATTAAATATTTGAACAGTACTATAGAAACAGTGGATTTATTTAAGCTACAATCATAATCTGAAAATTCAAGAGTTTGTTATTACAATCTTTAAAATAACACAATAAATAAAAATCAGTTGATTGACAAAAATAAATGTAAAAGCAAAAAAAGTTTTTAACCAGAACAAGAATAAATTTAATTTCAAAATGGACAAATGATAAAATTTCCCAACATGATAATTTATTCCTTTAAAATTTATGTATCATCTACATTTACCTAGATGCCTAAATTACTTTTCTGTAATATTTTTTCAATGACAAACAAAAACCTGAAGGACAAAACAACAACACGAAAATAAACCTCAGGTACAAAATAAAATATCAGTTATAACAATGTGAAATGGTAAAGTTAATTAGAGGAAATAGAGCTATTATGACATACACTTTTTAATTCAACATGGAAGAGATTTTATATAAAATTTCAGAAAAATAATTTCAATAACTTATATCTCTTGCGCAGTTGTAACAAGAATATAATTAACAAAAACTAGGGTCAGAATATCAGTAAATCCACAATTGACAAATTTAACAATATAGCAGCATAAAATTTCTTAAACGATTGATCGATCATCTTATCTTTTGTACTTTTCATCAGTAATAGATTAACAAATTCGGAAATCTAATTCTATTTATTAAAAAGTCCATTACTTTGATGAATTAAATTACTTTTATTTGAAAATTACAAGAGGTCACTCTATCAATATGACTAATTGGAGAGAAGGTTACTTTGATATGTAAACTAATCAATATTCTGTGAACGATGAAGCACAGTGAAAAAAAAAATGAATTCAACATTTCAGAAACGTGAATTGTAAAAAAATAGGGATTTGTTATAATCATCATGAAGAAAAAGTGATTTTAAAGCCTCTCAAGTGAATATTTAAAAAAAAAATAATAACTGGTCAACAAGGAATAATATAATATGCAGAATTAAATTTGCTAAAATCAATTTTAAAAAAAGAGTTAGCAAGATGTTTCTTTTCTTCCTCTCTCTCCCCTTCCCACATTTTGTGACATCCTAGACTGCTAAATACGCAATATCGAAATTAAAAATAGATTTTTCTCAATTCATAACATGTTTAATAAATAACTATAGTAAAGATTAATAAATATAATATCGATTTAACAAATTATTTGCAACAGAAAGCGTCAAAAATTTTCAATTAAGTTTAGCTTTAAATTAAATTAGAAATGTTGCTTTTATTTTGAAATAATGCAGCCGATATGAAAGCAAATGTATATTACCGAAAAAAATTGGAAACCTGAAGATGAAAAATAAATGTGTCCAAGAAACACAAGCCAACAGCAATTTAACACTTTCAGATGGAAAAATTCTCCATGTAAAGAATATAAAATAAAATGAAAGATAAAAATGTCAATGAAGATACAAAATGATGTGTTATATATTATTTAAAAAAAAATACAGTGATTCAAAATTTCATGCAAAAACTTTGAAGAGAAATAAAAATTACAAAAGTATAAGACCTCAAAGGCTAAATAAACACATTAATAAAATACAGACATCATATTAAAGCGAACGAAATTCCGACTGATATAAAAAAAATAAGGTAAATACACGATTGTAGATACCGAAATCCAAATTATTATAAACATTATTGCAAAATGAAAACATATGCAATAAATTGGATATACTTGAAAATACAGGAATTTCAACAGCCATATGGAATATTGCAAACATTCAGAGCCTCGAAAACCAGAAAACATATTTTAATATCACAACTATTTCATAGTTACATAGGATTTGTTTAATGAAGAGTTTGCAACTATTGATTATTTCTCCATTTTGTTTTTCTAATTGCATTTTCTAGAACATTTGGATCGACAAATTAGCTGGCAAATTTGTATATAGTGTATCTTGGAAGATGAAATAATGTTCACATTTCATCAACTCCCCCCTCCCTCCTTGAAAAAAAAAAGCCTATTACCAAATAAATTTAGAAAAATTGCTGTTTTAAGGACAAAGAAAATTTCCATTATTTTCAATAAGTGATCTATTCACATTTAACTTTTATCTTTAGAAGATACACACTAGACAGTAACAATAATTAAACTGATAGCTTCATCTTTTCGTTTAAAAGAATTGCAATTGAAACTGGCAGAGAACCTTACACTTAAACTTACATAAGAGAATAGCCTTCTTCCACTTACCTTCTTTTCAAGCAAGCAAGTTCTGAGCATATGCAAAATCATTCCTTAATTACAGCAGTAAGCTCCATCCTACACTGAATTGCACATTGTTTTAAATTCAGATGTATTCGGTCAGATATATATCTAAAAATATTCTGATAATATGCCCTGATAAAAATTCCAGCGTGGTTATGGTTTAATTTTGCAAACATTAATATCTATTTACCTGCGAATATATGAATCACTCCAGTAGATAAAATGGCAAAATAGTCTAAATACCAACCAAGAACAACTTGAAATATGAATGAAAATTTGCAATGAATAAAATTTGGAGATTGTGCTTTATTAAGAAATTATTTTAAATTATACTATATTTTTTGAAGGTGATAAGAAGAGAGAGAATTATTTCTGGCTCAATTTCAATTAAATTTATTCATAAATAGTGACTACAATAACAATTACTAAAAACCTAATGCAATCGTACTTATCCTTGATTTGAGCCCCTTTTCTATTAAAATGGATTTAAATGCTAAAAAGGAAATAAAAAAATCAATATAATCAATTGTAAAGTGGGATAAAAATTCGCCTGATAAACCAAATGTAAAATATCACAGCAAAAGTTAAGCAAACAAACAGTAAAAAAAAAGTCGTATAAATTTTTCAAACTGGATTTTTAACACAGTTCCAATAAAAGAAAAATAACAATACTATCAGTAAGATAATATGCAATAAAATTCTTTTATTAAACTCATCATTAGAATGAAATAGGGCTACCTAAATATTGTAGACTTTCCCAATAAATTTTAATTTAAATTGGGTCTTTAAATAAAGCCACGTCAATTAAATTTTAATAAAATTTAATTGCAAAAAACATAAATGTACAATTTCTTAAAACGGAGAAAAACAGCTTTAAGCAACAAATGATCTAGCTTAAATATTCGGATCAACAAAATGTCACAGACTTAAAATTGCTTAGTTGCACCTGAATAAAATGATTCTCCTATTCAAATTGGGGATTCCTTTTGAAATCAAAACTACTAAAACAAAATCAACGCAAGTAGTCCATTCAAATATACTAAAAAAAATAGGATTTTAAATAAACCTACTAAATGATAAATACAAAAATGTTTACAATCACTTCATACATTTTTGCATTGTTACTAAATGAGCAAAATCGAGAGGCTGTAAATCATTTTTAAAATAACACTGACGGACATTCATTACACAAGTGCAGCTAGAATTTTAGTTAGCCATTCATACTAGTTTCCCATAGTTTATTTCAATTGAATTTCTTGCTAATTTGTGTATTAATAATGTCTGCAATTATATGTATGAAAATTTTATAATTATTAGATTTTTTGACCTCTTATACGATAGACATTCTTTGTATAAGCAATATATATAAGGGTGAGAAAAAGCCATTCACTAAGAGAAAAATCTAAAAATAAAGTAAACCTTTAAAAGTGTTGCAAGCAACATTAACATTCCATAACAATTGTAGGAAATCCGGCATCCATACTACCAAATGAACACATAGAACATATGTGTAATATTATTATACATATTTCTCATACAGATCTAAAGAATCTTATTAAAATATCAAAGAGATCATTTAAATCAATTGAAAACAAGCATTTAAAAGTAAAATAATCCAATGAATGCAAGTCCATAAGATTACAAGAACATGACTAAACATTTGTGTGCGCATTTAATGTATAAATAGTTGGCAAAAACCTTTGGAAAACGCTTATAACAGCTAACATGCAAATAAACAATTTATTGGTAAATGCTAAAATAAAATATTTTTAAATGAGGTTTCTAAAATACTGAAATCTTCATTTTATACAATAAATCTGGCAAATCACATTTTCAGCCTACAGGATAGCAATAATTTAAGAAATCTAAAGGAATTTAAAAAATCAAGTAATAGAATTGGAAAGAAAAATTTATTTTGACAGTTATTAATTTTTCTTACAACCATTCTAACAGTAGAAAATAACGATTTCACTTAGCCAACTGATTTTATTTTCAATATAGTCAACCAAACCATGAAATCTATACTGCAGGTTAAACTATGAATGCCAGAATTTTATTAATAAGAAAAATAATTCAAAGAAATGAAAATTATATCTAGTATATAATCTCCATAATCTTCCAATAAAAATATTTTCTTATAAATATTACTAAAAACGCCGAGTAAGATAGTCAATATTTTCTATAAGAATATTTTTTTAAATAAATAACATTATCACAAAAGCAACTTTTTTATGTAAACATTTAAACTGATAAAATTCAAATATGATGTTGCACATGTATGCAGCTACATCACATAACCTTATTATTGCTTCCAGGAAATACATATTTATCTTGTTTACTTAGTTTTCACATAACAGAAATTATAACATGCATCATACAGAACGTCAATTTAAACAGGAATGACTAGATAACCATGGCAGAAGTCTAAATGCTTTCAAATGAAATATTATTTTAATGATATTTTTGGGTTAATTCATAATAGTTCTTAAATTATTATAAAATATTTACATGGTATGTTTTAATTTCATGATCAGAAATTTACATTCTTTAACAAATACAATAATTTTGTTCATAAAATATAAATAATTAAAAGCACAAACATTGCAACAAATAAACATAAAGGAAAAATGCTGAGAAGATAATAATCAAAAAGCACAAATATAAATAAATAAAACAAAGCATTATTGTCAACTTTTACAAATGTAACTAGCGGAGCATTGAAAAGAAAATTTACAACTACATATACTCATTTTATAGCAACCGTTTTTAAACTATTAGTGACTAAAAAGTTAATATTTTAGTTTAAATTAATATAGTAGCTTAAAAACAATTTTTTAATGCTTACTTTAGAGTATTTTTAATATTTATCTCCATGTTTTCTTAGGGAAAAACACACACCAGAATAGCAAATTTCTATATAACATATTATATTTTAGAAAAATAACTTACTGTAATACTAGGTAAACGATAATCAAGATTATTAAGTTACTTTTTAATGTTCATTCTTATTAAGAAAACATAGCTGTGTCTAAACATTTCTAAAAACTAATGTTTCCATTTATTTTACTACTATGTAACAAATATATAACAGCAAAAAAATGCTATTCACAATTAAGAGTACATTTTAAATGCATTAAAAGTCCATCTTATGTGAAAACATCTTTAATATTTTGCTTTAATTTTCTAATGTGCATGTCATTCACGAGTTGTTTTTTTTTTAACTGAGTTGTAATATAACATAATATCTAAAGAAGGTGGACATGCAAGTCCTCAATCACTATCTGGGAAAAAAATATTTATTAATAGTTTAGTGTAATGTTTTTTTTACTGTGCAACTTTTTATATTCAATGAATAGACAAGAAACAAAGACTATTTTAACTTCAAAATAACACATGCTATTATAACAAATTAAGTAAATAATCTCATTCATCATGACTCGAATAAACGAGCTTTGCTGTAAAACGAGTATACTGCACAAAAATAGCATTGAAATTTTTGATATCAGGAAGAAACTGAAATTGCACATTTGCTGAATTAACTGCTGTTTAGATAATTTATTATATTACTTTAAAGAAAAATAACTGCATAAAAGTAAATAATATGGCTTAAAATAGTGTAGACATTTTCTTCAATCAAATTATTTTCATATACCCATAAAAAATAAAACCCTTTGTTAAATGATAAATTTGAATAGTGAACTAATTATATGAATTAACAATGCATTTTTTGGATGTCAAAAACTGTGTTTAACAGAGAACTGGTTTTCGATTTCAATTTGAAATGAAATGATGATGAAAATATAACATAATGTAAAAAACAAAATAAATAGATTTACCGGTATAAAATAATTAAGAAGACAGTGTAAAACATAAAAAAATGTGACAAAAATGAAATATGTAAACGTGAAAGGCTTAAAATTGAGCATATTCTTTAAAAAAACGTATAATTACAACAAAATTTTAGAAAATTCACATAGTGGTCCATCATGATCCTAATGTTGGGAAGCACCGATTTCGTAAGGCACCCTCATTTTTCATCATTCTCTCCCCCCACCTCGGCAAAATGGATACCGATAAAGAAAAACAATACAATTGATTACAATAATAGAGAATACAATAAAAATAAGCCAAGAAGTTGTTCAACAAATCAATAATTTTTTTAAGGTGTCACAATGTATTAAAAAAGTGAAATATGTACATGGGCAAACCAAATGAACATTTTCAAAACGACTAACTTATGAAAAAAAGACTCAAAAATTATAATTTCAATGACTGCTCCGTCTGGATGACATGAATCATTTCACGATTTTAAAGTGATCAGTATTTGTCCATTGAATTTCAAGTTTTTTTTTAAGAAATGATTACTAACATGAGAGTGCAATACCATACAGGGATGGAGACTCTTCCATATCATTTCATCTTTTATTTGATAGTATGCTTGCAATGACATTATTTCAATATTGTTTAAGCTATAAGATATGTAGGAAAGCAGTCTAAAACTGAAAAGATGTATAATAAATATATGCGATTTCTTCTTTATCTCTGTGTTTTTCTTCCTTATCTCTTTCTTGGGAATTAATTTTCGAATTCCGTTCTTCCCACAGCACGAGAGCAAGAATAAATTCGTTTTAACAATCAAAAGCCACTATACATAGGTATTTTTGTATGTATTACTTAAAATACAAATCATTTTCAAAACGAAGTTGGCATCGATTTTACTCTAATGGTAACTTTCTATAGATGATGCATAGCATAACAAATAATAAATCTTTATAATTTTAACTAAACAATTTTCATTTATGAGATCCTATACAAAAAGTATAGCATTTCTAGAGTAAACTAAAAATCTCATAAGAAATTAACATCAGTTTTTGAACTCATCAGTATATTTTAAATAAATACACATATTATTGCATCAACATGGTATGTTTAATCTTTTAGCTTAATTACCATTTGTAGCATATTTATAAGTTCAAAAAAGAGGAAAACAGAAACAAAATATGAATAATAAGATAATGAGCAGCTATCAATAACATCGGTCAAAATTCAACGTTAATTCAGAATAGACTTATTATTTTAAAGCAATTTTTATGCAAGACGTTTCTATTGTTGAAAATACTGTAAAGATAATGAGAAAGTTGGTTCAGTCATATGAAAACTGCATAATTCCAACAGAAAAAGAAGGGCTTTGACAGCAGTTTCTCCTTTTTATTATATAATATTTTAAATTTTAATATAAACTGAATAAATTTCCTAATTTTTTGCTAAATTTAGCGCATATTAACTTTATTCTAAAATATTCTCTTATTCCCTGATCCGATTTCACTGATCTACTAAATTAATTCCAGAGACGCTTGATAAAACTGATTAGTCAGCGATTCCCAGGCTGCGAGTGATTGATAAAAGTTGCTGCCCTAAACAAATACTTTAAAAAACAAGATTTCTCCGTTTCCCTTTCCTTGTTCACGCAAAAGTCCCTGTCTAAACATCATTGTATTAGTACTGTAAACAAATATTTTTCCTATCAGTATCAGGCTAGTTAAGATCAGGGATAGTGTTCAAGAGCTTTTCCTCATTTCGTTCTGTGTGTGTGGTCGTCGCTTCTGCTCGTACATAAACATGCCTGCTTCTCCGTGATGAAATAAAACGACGACAAAGAAAAGAAAGTCTCTTCACAGTCATCTGATTCGAAAATTAAATGCATATATATATATATATATA
>JAPMOQ010047785.1:3295117-3347777 GCA_026543055.1 Argiope trifasciata | reverse complement strand
TGTGACGAAAAAAACAATTGTATATTAAATTATATATATAATTATATATAAATATATATATATATATTATATATATATATATATAGTTTCAAGTCACAGTAAGTTGTCAAATCAAATGTATAACAGAAATGAATTTTTGAAAGTTGTAATATATTTAATAATGAAATTTCTAGTACTTTTTAACTTACATCTGTTTTTATACTTTATGATTGCAATACATTAAATTCCGTTTTACCAAGAAAAGGATTAATTTCGAAAAATTCTCAAATTTGTGATGTCTGAAAGTTGATGCCTATTCAAGCAAATTATCAACATTTTAAAGTCCACAGAATTTTTTCTAAGCAAATAATTCAAGTGCTAAAAATGAAAATTCATTTAAGGTATTTAATTACATTCAGTTTTGGAGATTATAATAGAGAAGACAAAGTATGAAAAAAATATAATAATTTAAGGAATAAATTACTGCACGAATTTGAAAATGATTATTGTGGATAGATGGGAATAAAACATTTTTTCAAGAGAAAAGGTTACATTCAAACATTAATTAATAGCATTTGAAAAAGGGGAATAAATAAAATAGAATGCTTCCTTTTAAATGGTTTAAATTACCTAGTTTAAAAGAAATATTCTCTTTTATATTTCATTATCTTTACAGTACACAATTCAATTTATATATGCATAATGTTTACAAGTTAAGATGTCACAGTGATAAAGAGATCATTTCAAAAAAACAAATGCACATAATTTGAGTTAAATTAACAATATTTTAAAAATTAAAATGGAATAAGATTCAAGAACAATGAAAGCACCAGATATCTTACAATAATAGGGAATTTACAAAACAAACAAGTGTCTATCACAAAATGCAGTGTTCTAGTTTTAAAAATATGCTCCTAGATATATTGTTACAATTTCTGTTAAGTCTTTAAATTAAACAAGTGATCAGGTGAAAAATTCTATGTACAATTTTACAGTATTAAGTACAGGATAAACTAGAATATACTTTCATTCATTCTTTTTTGTCATATCTTGACAATTTGGTGAACTGTGCGACAGTGGAAGGCAAATCACAATTTCTTCATCAGGCAAATCCCATATTATGGTAGCATGAAAGGCCATGTTGGCAAAACATATAACATACTCACATAAGGCAAACCAACTGAATGCTGAAAAGGAGAAAAAAAATAATAAAGGCTCATAAGATATGAAACAAAAGAATTTCGCTAGGTTGGAAAACTTACTGGCTTTATGCAAAGGTAGAAATATATTCTAAAAACGAAACAAGCAAATAGAATATTCTAAAAATGGCACAAGCAAATACAATATTCTACAAATGGTAAAACCAAATAAATAATTTTTAACATAAATTTAAATGTCAAACTAAAATGTATTGGCTATTGTAACATTTTGAAAATGCCACGATACAGCAAGTGCATTTTATGGTGTGTATTCTTACATGCATTAAGAGACACAGATTTCCATTGCATTATAAATTCTTCCTCACAACAGGAAACTAAGGTGGTGCAATATTTAAATTTAGCAGTAAATATTTTATTTTTTACATCATTTAAATAAAGGAAGAAAAAAAAGTTAAAAATCAAAGCAAGCGTTCTTAGATATGTTGAATCTAAACCTGGGAAATCCAAAGTTAAAAATATATAGTTTTCCAAAAAAACTCTTATGTTAATTTGATTTCCAATTTTAAAAATGCTTGATACCATTTATGTGGACATGCACAGAAAAATCTATGCATTATGATTTTTTTCTGAAGATAATAATTGGAGAAAACGATAAAAAGAATATGAAATTTTATTTTTAGAAAATATAGCTTAGACTAAACACAAGTTGATTATCCTTCACTGAAAATTATATCAATGTAATACCATTTTCATTGTAATTAATATAAAGAAAATTGTTAGACCAAAGTCAGTATTTTGATTCATTTAATCACAAAGTTACCGGAAAGTGATCACAACTCACTGCTGCCAACCTATTCATGTTGGATGTCCAGGAAAATCATTTACAGATTTTAAGGGTAGATCAGCATACAGTAACAAAAATCCTTTTTGCAAGAAACATAAAATTAGAAACATAACGGGGGAAATTGCAATAGAGAAACATTTTGTACTAAATTTATCTGCAAAATTTTTTAGAGTAATTTTTAGCAGCTTTAAGACAACATTATTTTCAGAAAACAAATCAAATTGAATTAGCACATTTTGGTGTTTGAATTTCAACAATAATATAAAAACTTCAATAACATTTCAAAACTAAATTATGGTGGAAAGGGGAATTTACATTTAAGTCACGTTACAGAATGTATTTGACAACCTGAGAAATATATTTTCTTTCACTCGTCTCCTGTTCACTAATTCTGCACTTTAGAAAAGAAAATATTCTGTGTTCAATGATAGAAGTGAGTTTTGTACCATAGTTAACTTCTGTTTGCACTAGCAAAGGGTCAAAATATTTGAAAGTCTATACGTTTAGTACAAAAAGTAACTTCAAATTACTTAATTTATTTTGCTACCATTTTAAAGAAATGCATGCTTTGATGAATAAATATATGTATATGATTTCATTACTAAAAAGTAAGAATTGCATACATGAATTAGCTTCAAAGTAACAATTAAGAAAAAATATTAATGTATCATATCATAAATAGACTGATAATCTTATTTTGTACAAACTCCGGTTTCTTTCTTTCAAACCAAAAATGAGTTATCGAGTTTTAAAATGAGGAAGTGCACCAACATGCTATGTTGTATCTTTGACCAGTTAAAGGTCAACATTTCTCATTTAACAGAACTAGGGATATACAACATTTCTCATTTAATAGAACTAGGGAAAAATAATAAAACATCATAGTGGCAGTAAGGCAAAAATGCTTTGAAACCCGGTAGTAAATTTATCTTTTCATTTCACAGTGGATTGGAACTTTCTTTTAAAAAAAGTCAAAGAAAATATTTCTGATGTATAAGCATATTTCAATCTATAATTTAATACATGATATTGAGCAATATTTAAATTTTAAATAGTTCAACCTTTTGATTACTAATTTTGTCAACTATTCTTTTCTTACGAGATAACTTATTGAAAACTAGATTACTTTTTGACATTCAAATTATCTAACAACTTTTTTCTTCAGTTTTTAAAGCACTTTATTGATCACATCAGACCAAGTTCTAAAAAACAGGCAATGAACAACTGGGTGTTAAAAACAAGCAATACAGATAAATTTGTTACCATAAGTGAAGTGGCTAAATAGGGTTATCAAATTCAACTTCAAATAATATCATTCGTTTTAGTCCTTTTAATAAGAATATTTTTTCCTAATGAGGAATTTCTACTTTTAAATACAACTGACAACAGATGATTAATTCATATTTCATGCGATATTCCGCCATTGTAGGTTCTTTAATACAGATTATACATGAAACTCTTATAAGTTTAAAAATAACCATTAACGTCCTCAGTTTTATCCACTAAAAATGTGAGATCTTTTCCTAAGGCCGAGCAAAGAACATGAATAAGTAAAGGAAGAGCAGAAGTTAAACCGATAATTATCAATTACAATCTTAAAAAACTAGTCTTACAGGCAATGAAATCAAATGATAGTCCCAAACTTAAAAATAGAAAGGGACTCAAAAGACTGTATTGCTCTGACAAGAATTTAGAAAGTAATGATAATTTAAGTTCACTAAAGATCTTCCTTATTCATTCGAAAATAAAATATTGAATGCATTTTAAAAAGCAATGGAACTTTAAAAAAATTATGAATTCATGTAAATAGTGAGTTTTTACGTGTACAAATTCGAGGATTGATTCAAAATAGCTAAGCAGAGTTAAGATCAGCCTTTACAACAGAACTATGAACTTACATACGAAACTAATAAAAAATTAATATTCAAAATCAGTCAAAGGTAAAACATTTCCCTATGCATTAAGTAGACATAGAATTGTATTCCGATTAGCGTGCACTGAATTACTAGAAAATATTATGAATAATATGATCTATCATAGTAGATGAGTGAAATTTTCCATTTTGTGACATAAAAAAAAATGTATCGCTTCTTAATATTTGATAAATAATGATATTTTAAAATATTCTTTATAAGCAGAATTTCAAAAAGAAATCCATTTTTTTCTTAAATTTTGGAATTTGAATGTCTCTATTTTTTTTAATCTAAAACTCAGAAACATAAAAATGATTACTTACCAAGTTCTTCACAATACACTCGATGTTTATAAAAGAAATACATCATGCCCACTGATGTAAGAGCAATGATCACACAAAGGAAAAGTTTTGTTCTGTAGGACAGCTTTTCCTGAAAGGTAAAAAATTCGTTAAGTGTATGCAATTAATTATAATCACAGATGCTTCCAGATCATTCGTAAACTTGCAAATAAATAAAAAAATCAGGAGAAATAACTTATTAGATAACCTGTATATAATAAATTAAAGTTAAGGACGATTGCAGGAGAAAACAAAATTACCAGCGACATTGGGTTCACTATCAAGTGATTTTTACAAATAAAATGGTAAGACAAAGTGCTTTCAGAAAATGAAGATCACATTTCAAAAGAAATTGCCAGAAGTTTTAGAATGACACAGGTACATCAGAAAATTGCCAATCATGGTCTCATGATAATAAAATAATCTACTTTCAAGATAATCATTATCAGACAAGTTTTAAGAATGCCAAAAGCAAAAGAACAATAAATTTATTAAGAGGTATTTAATAACTTAGAACAATTTATAATATTTTGCAAGATATATCATAGTTAATAATAATAATAATAACAAACACTTTGAGCTCAAAAATATATAATTATCTATAAATTTGAAGCAAGATAATTGCTTCTTGACATTTTCTATAATTTTTATCTTTCATTCAGGTAAATATAATAAATATTTGAGGCTTTTATACAACTTGTACAACAGGTTAAGTTTTGATTTAATTAAATTACTTTTCAAAATGTCTCTACACAGAAATTTTTAAAAAATTAATAAATCTGACATGTATTGTATCAGAAATTCTCTGTATAAATTTAACTCACTCAACTTCGAAATTTGTTCCATTATATGGTGATAAACAATTAATGAAAAAAAAGTAATCACAAAAGTGTTTTTCTTGTTCCTTATATTTTAATTTAACACAACATATTTTAATGAAATAAAACGAGTAAAAACTTTATGAGCAAATTATTTCTGCATGCAACTAATAAACAAAAGGGAGTAGAAAACCCCGCTAATATAGCAATAAATTTTTTTACATCAGAAATTCATGTTGAACACATTAACTGGATGAAATGATAAGTTTGGATATGACATTATGAAGATCCAGTACTTGAATGAATTCTATGATTGGAATGCAGGAATTTTACAACTATTTATTAACCTAGTTTGAAAACATTCTAAATTTGGCAGATAAAATTATTTCCATGAAATAATTTTATTTCATGGTTGGGATTTATTGGTGTAACTATTTTAACTTATGAATGGAAATAAACCTTCGAGATCCAGAATTATTATTAGCCTTTAGTGAGCAAATATGATATCCCTCACAGTAGAAAAGAGACAGCAGAGAAGAAATGTAAAATGTCAGGATGAATACATTACATTTACCATTGACCTTTTTCTGTACAAAGTTTCCAAAATGCCTGCATTTCTATAAAAATTTATGTGTTCTCCTTCCTTTTATCGATCGACATTCGAATTCCCTTGAAATTAAAGTAGTCCCCGGATATTTCTTATAAAATGGGTTAGTAGAAAATGGCATTTAAGTAGGATGAATATAACGTGTAAGAGTAAATAAATTGAAATACAAGTAAAAAATGATTTGTCAAAAAAGACATTTCAGTCACAACTACAAAGTCTGAAATTATTATCAGCGAAGACTATTTCATATACATTGTATATCAAAACGATGAAAAGGAAGCATACATACATAAATTTATCAAAAATATAAATCTTATAATCGTTTATACTGTGCGATTGAATTGTTTTTACATTCCTTCCTTTTACAAATATTTTAAAGAAGTATATAGTAAATACACACCAATTTTTATATTCAATCTGTTCAAAGGCTGAAATGAACTTACAATAGAAAAAAAAAATGTGATTCATCTTCCAATCTATTAAAATGAAAGATGATAAAATATAAGACGTTGAAGACTAACATTTTCAGAATTTGTGTTAAATATTATGCTAGCCGAATGATTATATAAACATTTTGATTTTTTTTAAATTAATATTTTGAATTAATTTTTCCAAATTTTTGTAGTAATTTAATTTTACTTCTTATATTAAATTTTAATTAGCAATTTCAATGTAATTATTGTTTTGCATAATTAATTAATATCGCTTTTTAATTAGGTTGATACCATTTAATCCTTACTTCCCCCCACACACATATGATTCAAAGGATACATTTTGACAAATGGCTGTCAATGTTTTTGAAAAACTACATATATTCTTTTATATATATTATTTAACTGTTATTGGATGTTGAATTTCACGAATGTAGTTTCTTTTAAATAAGATTTTTAAATCTACTAATAAAATTATTACATTTCTTCTTATGTCAATAATTTTATTAATATTGAGACTTTGGAGTTTTCAATTTGCTCAGAGAAAAGAACATGAAACTCAAATTTGTATATATTGAATAAATTATGATTACAATTTCATATCATACAATATAAAAGATACGATCATTTTTTAAATCTATGCACTTATGAATCAGTTATTTCATATTAGTTTGTTGGAATCATTAAAAAACAAGCAAGCAAAATAATTAATATTTACACATTATAATAACTATACAATATAAAAGATACAGATACCTTTTTTTAAATCTATGTAATTTATGAATCAGTTATTTCAATTTGTAGAAATCATTAAAAATTAAGAAAGCTAAATAATTTAATATTCACATCAAAATTTTTTATTTACACATTACAAAAAATATAAATAAAATACATATGAATAATTATTCAAAAAAATATGATCAAATAGTTTTTTCAATGTCATCCCCTATTAAAAATAACTCAAAAATTATTTATTATTCTAGACATTTAGAAAGAATGTAAACATAGCATGACAAGTATGTCAAAGTAAATGACAAAATCAATTTTAATCAACAGAAACATTTTAGATACTAAACAGTTTTTTTATCACCATAAAAACAATGTTGAGCAATATGCTTTTAAAGCAGAATGTTTCTGAAATGCATTTTAAAATGCTAAAGCTACATTGAATGAATAACATAAAATAAAACAAAAACATACCAGATAGTAAATTTAATAAACATGAGTAAGGTCATGATAAATATATATGCATATAGAAATTAAATAGGATATAAAGATGAGTTGGAAGAAACACATTTACGTTTTTACAGAATTTCATGATTCAAAATCGATATATTAAAGAAGTAGGGTGGAAAAAAAAGAGTGAAGCATCTATGTAGCAATGAAATTTCAAATAAAAAATATATAATAAATGCTAATGTGGAAATTGATTTTCAATGGAAATATCAGTATTTCTTGAAACAGAAATCATTGAGGTCCACAATGATATAGCATATTATAAAAATGAATTTCCGTTTAAATACAATAAACAAAAATGATAATTATCAGGGAAAAAAACCCACTAATGAGAATAAACAGATTATTCTTTTGTCATTAAACATGAATACACAGCAATAACCGAATAATATGAATTACTAAGATAAAGAAAATTTTAAAATTCATAATAAAAAAGTAAAACCTCATAATGTATTTTATTTTAATGCCATCAACTAAAAATCATATGCATCATATTTTATGTAGTTCTGGTTCATTTTGGAAACCTTTACCTCAAAACATCATACGGTTCTAATACATTCATTGGATAACTTTTAATAAAAAGTTGCATGTCAGATATGCTGTTGCAGTATAAAAATTACTGGAATAGGTTTTTTTTTTGTTTGTTTCCTATAGTTAGTAAATGGGCACACATTACATAAATTCTTCAAAATGATCGTAGCATATCACCGATATCGAAGCAGGCTACTATTCCAATGCTAACAACAGAATTCAGGATAGTTGAAAGGAAACTAAAAAAAAACATTTTACACGACAATCACTCTTGCATTCAATTCACATTAAAGTATTCAGCATCACACCAGTATTTTATCTTATAATAGGAGGGAAAAAAATTACTCAAAGTTATAACTTCAAATGTTAACAAAAAATCCGCTTCATACTAGGCGGAAAACGTTAATGACAGACATCAACTAGAGCTTCACAGATGAAGGTTTAAATGCCATGCGCATAAGTACTTGACAAGTGACTTTATATCACATGAATTGACCCTATAGCCTATTAAAAGTATTGCTCATTAGCATTAAAATTAATACATTAACAGGGGAATAAGTGTTCAAATATTTTAATATCAATGAAGAAGTTTGCAAGTTTTAAAGAAGATTGTTATGGATGTATCTGTTAAAATAAGCAAATGTGTTGTTTAATTCAACAATATAAAGGAGCCGGGGGGGGATATATAAATAAAAAATGCAGAACTCACCAAATGTGTTGGAGTTGAAGACTTATTCATGTAACTGAGAACACAGGTACTTAACATGTAAGAAATGGAAGAAGCCATAAAGGTGATGAATATTTTCTCATGGACAGCTAGAAATATAAATAAATTAAGATATAAGTCTATATTTTATAAATAAAGAAGTAATATATTTTGTACATAAAACAAAACCCGCTTTAACGAAAATTTCATATAAATATTATGAAGCAGTTGAAAAATATAGTTTCCAATCTAAAGAAAAAAAAATTCAGATACTTTTTAATTAGATAAGTATAAAAAATATTTATGAAAGAAACATTTAACTGATGGGAACCCCTCTCTATCATTTGCTTTTATTAATATTTAAGAAAATATTTTACATTTTCTGCCCGATAATTTAGTTAACTATCTCTAACTTTGTACTGTAATTTCAAGATAAATAATGCATATTAAAAGCATTATTAAGAGAAAAATTGAAATTAACAATTACTTTGATTGAAATAATATACTTTTTCAAATTTAAAACAAAATAAAAGCACTTATTGAATAGAAACCCATCAACGTTAAAATGCTTTTAATGTATTATGAAATTTTTGCTTCAAAAACTATCTATGAGAATATTTAGGAAAACAATTAATTGGCAGTACTTATTTTTAATAAAGTTTGTTCAATTAGTTTCTTTTCAAAATAAATAACTTGCAATGCAAATCATATTTTAGTAAATATGCATTAAAAGAAAAATTTAAAAAATAGTGCACGTAGATACTCTAGTACATAGGGCCTAAGAGAATTAAAACTTACAGTGGAATGCGGACTTCCAGCAAAGTTGAATTTAAATATATTGAGATACAAAAAAAAAAAAAAAGACAAATTTCATAGCTGATTTACAGATTATTAAGAAGTACTTAATGCTGAATAAAAGTTATGATGTATATGAAAATGGCATTCTTTTAAACTGTGCCTTTGATTATCTTTAAAAACCAATCAGAAATACTTCAATTTCAATAGATTTTGAATTAAACATCTTTTTAAACTACCCCTTAATGACTACTGAAGAAATTCTTTTTAAAAAAATTTTGAAATATATACTTCAATTTTTATCAATAAAATATTTTTGAGACATCAAGCTCCATTACAATTTTTATTCTTAATACCCATTAACAATCCTTCACTTTTGTCATCAAAGGATCTTAACAACATGCATAAGTATAATTAAATATTAGTTATCCAATGTGCAAAATAGCAATAGATAAGAGACATAGAATAATACCATAAAAATACTTATGAATATCATCAGTTTAGAGTCAAGAATATTAACTTTTAAAAAATACTGTTGTTTATATTATTTAAAATTCATTTTTTAGTTTTTTTCATGAATTAAAATTTTTAAAAACATTTTACACATATGCAACATACATTTATAATCAAAGTTTCATTTAGAAATCAGGACATGCTAAATATAATGTTTACCAGCATTTAATGTATTTAATTAACTTAAAACATTATCTAAAATAATTTGTCAAACATCTTTGGTATTAAAAGAAATTAATTAAAATGCAAATTAATTAAAGTAGCTCTTCAATTTAAAGACTAAAAATAGTTAAAATAAATTTTAAAGAACAATCTTGCTCTCAAAAAATAATCATTTTATGAGAACCTATGAAATTTTAAGTAGAAAACTAATTTAATAAAACAACAGCAACCAATGTAATTTTCATTCCTGATCATTAAAACATACTCACGATAATTTTCTTTATTTGAGATGTATGTAACTCCTACCAGAGCCATTATTTCAGTAACATGAAACCAATAATTCAGTGTTACAACGTGCATGTACAGAGACTTTGATTCATCTTTAACATTCTTAGTTTTTCTAACATAATGGCTGTAATACACAGAAGCCAACAAAAGACGGGGAGTTGAATGGAGTGCCACACCTATTCTCCATATATATCTTTGAGGAGATATACCAGTTATTGCACTTACAGACGGGCAAAAATTGAAAACCTAAAAAAGAAATATATGGTAATAAATATTAGCATTTATCAGGAAATAAAATTAATTCACTTTTCAACCAGCAAATAGAAGTTGTAATATTGTGTAAAATCATTCATATTTACAATAAAATAACATAACAATCATTTGGAATAAAACAACATTTAAATTATGTTGAATGTACTTAAGGTTTTAAACAAATATATATAATTAATCACAGTAAATTAATACATTAAATTGATGATACATGACAAAATTATCTTGAGTCAAAATTTATGATTTTAAAACATTCACAATTACCTTATTTTTTATGTGAATCTTCGTGCATATGGGATAAATAGTACTTATAACACTTTTATGATTAACAAGTTTCTACTAAAGAATGAAAAAATAATCAATAAATAAAAATAAATATTTTAGAAAGAGAGAAAAAGTTTCTTATAGATACAATTAACTTACTTGGCAAATAGTAGTGTTCACCAATTCAAAGTTGAAGATCATTGAGGTAACAAAGCAAAATACCATAGACACAAGGGGTAACACAACTGTTATAAAGGAAAGTTTCTTCAAAGACAAGGAAAATAGTGGACGAACACTTTCATCATCAATGTTTCTGTTCATATTTGCAAATACAAAAAGTTTCTTCCCTGAAAAAAAATAATTCACAAAACTAAAATTTATTTCTAATATATGAGGACTTTTTCATCTAAACCACAAACTGTTAATCTCTTCTTATATGGATATCACTACTTAAGATCAAATGCCTTTAAATTATATTAAGTAAAGAAGTTATACAAATTCTATTTGTATAGAGAGGCTTATTTCAATTTCTAACAAGTTTATCATAACAGCTCTTAGAAAATATAATAGAAGCTGAGCATAAAAACAGGTTTATTTTCTTGATCTCTCATAGGATCAGGTAGTTAGGAAAAATGAATACAGTTATATATTGATGAAGCTTGAGAAATATTTCCTTCTTCAAAGCACTTTAGGAAAGACAAAAAACATTTTCCTGTTTTTTGCTGCCACATTTTTTTATGGTAATTCAGTTGCCATTGAAATAAGAAAGGGAGTAAAAAGTAAAAGAGTCACTATTCACTCCATATATTGGTTATTTGTATGGTAACTTAGTAAGCTATATATTTCTAGAATTTATAACATATAATAGTTTATTAATAATGTTCAAATTTCATTTTTGTAATTTCTGCAGTCACATTTCATAGTGGCATAATTAGGAACAGGCTTTTAATAGACTAAAACCGTATATTTTCATGCATTTGGAATCATTTATTAATGACATCAAATTACAGAATAAGGTAGCCTCCCATCCCTTAAATAATGTTCATTATTATATGCCAAATTAATGCAATTAAAGAATCTACATAGAATTACATTTCACTTATGAAAGGTGGTTATTAATAATTTGATGCTGCCTGACATCAAATATGAAGCAAACCAAGAAAATTGAAACTGAGGCAGAAAAAAACCTCATGATGCTGAGAGAAGAATTTGAAGATGATGGTTTGGATTCTTTTTCTAAAAGAAATAATGGTTATGGAGAAGAACAAAGTAATTTGAGATTACACATTATTGATTTTTCAAAAAATATCCATGTTTTAATCAATTATGTTGAAGGTAAGAGAATGAGTACCCAATATTTGTACATTTGAGAGACTGATGAAACTGTTGATGATCAGCAGAATATGATAGTTTGGAGAGCATGGATTTGGCTAAATTAATTTTTTTTTCACGTTTAGTATTGATTTGGGATTTCTGAAATTCAAATAAATGTTATACAATCAAATCCTACTGCTGAAGTAGAGTTTTTCAAGTAGCATAAATGTCAGAGAAAATAAATTAAATAGGATATTGAATGTTCTACTAGAAGTGGAAGTTTTATTTTCTTTTGGTAATTCCAACTATAAGTCCATATTCATTTAAAAGTGCATTTCTAAGACATAATATTCAATAATTTCTATTTTTATAAAGATGCCTTTATCCTCAAAACTGCCATAGAATGAATTATAAAATATATCAAATTGAAAATATTAAATAGTTATAATAATTTTTAAGTAATATTCCAAGAAATAGAATATATTTTTATTGCAAAATAGTACCTTGGAATAAATAGGAAAAAGCGATAGTTGCTTATCATTTCAAATATATTCTCTTCAAGCCAGTTAAGTTACTGTGATCAAAAGCCAAATCAAGCATCCCCAAGCCTATTTTTATTTTAATGTAATCTTGTTTGAATCAAAGAAAGTGTTTAAGTTTGCTCCAAAATACACAACTTGAAATTGATAAGGTCAATAGTCAATTAATGGATTTTTTATACATATTTGGTAGGAAACAGTATGGAAATGCAAATGCACCAGAATCACATACACACAGTTAGTAAAAAAAAAAGGAATTGAGACACACTACAAGTTCATGGATTTTTGTCATAATATTTTAATTAAATATACAAATGACATTAAGACAAAGAATTAAATATAATTTTGATTTAAACAAATCATAATAATTCAAACAAAATCCTCCTATTTATGTAATTATAGTTATAATTAAAAATTAAAAAAAATAAAACAGGAAAATGTGCTTAATTTACTGGGACACTTCCCAATAAATTAAGAAAAACAATGAACATTTAAAAGATAGTTTTTATCAGGATATGTTGGTTTTCTTTGACCTCTCATATTCTATTTGGCATAGATTGGACCAATTTTTTTTGCAAAATTATCAATTTTTTAAAATCAAATGAGGCTCATTCTTCAAGTAAATGTTTTCTTAAATCCTTGTTGTTAGAAACTTGATGTTCATATAGTTTTTGCTGTAAATAATCCCACATATATTCAATGGGATTAAGGTGAGGACTTTGTGTGGGAGTCTTAATAAAACTAGGTAGTAGTAGAGGACCCATAACTAGCAAATATTAGCAGTATGTTTCCGGGCATTATTCTTGTGCAATTTAAAAATTTGTCAGATTTCAAGCTTGCTTGCACTTTACTTTAAATCTCATTTGAGAATGTCAAGATAGACATATTTATTCATTGTACCATCAATTTTAAATTCCCAACACCAATGCTTGTTATGCAAACCCAAAACATATGATTGCCACTTCCATATTTTATAGAAGGCTGAAAATTTTTAACATGCATTACTATATTTGGTTTCCACTAAACTTTTAGCTTGCCATCCAATCCAAAAATGTTATATTAGTTTTCATAAAAACATTTTTCCAAAACTCTTTTGGATGCTTTACATACATTTTAGAAAATGCCAGTCTAGCTTATTGATTTGGTGTACTGATGTAAGGCTTACTTTCAGGTACTCTGTCATGATACCTATGTTTTCTTAATGCATTTCTAACTGTTTTGGGATTTACAGATATTCCAAACTTACTTTTACATTGTAGAATCAATTTTACTGCACTAATTTTTGGATTAAAGTAACCTTTTTTTCACATTCATTAAATGCCCTTGGACACCCAGATCTTCGTTTGTTTTCAACACTGTTTATTTTTTTGAACCTGTGAATAATGTTAATAAAAGCAAACTTACTAAATTTTAAGATATGCCCAGAACAGTGAACTGTTTTTCCAATGTCTTATTCCAATGTCTTACTTGATGTTTTTTCAAACATCATTCTATATACCATGATTTTTCTTCAATTTCCTATAAATAATCTTACTTGTTGAAATTTTTATGTTTAAAATTACAGTCTAAAAAAGTAGTAATAAATTCAATTCTATTCTATTGATGGACAATATATTTGTTGAATTTCTCATTTCAAAAGTGTTCGAATACTTTTTTAACTCCTTTTGCCGTTGGTATTTGAAAAGTTATATCAAATTTTAATTCTAAAATAACAAAATTTTCTTTACAAACTATAGACTAAATGTTAAAATATTTTTTGATTCCTCTTATTTTAATTTTAATGTAATAAATAGTTTTATAAATGGCTATATAGTTATTCATTAACTAAGTGATTGTCTATTAGTACAATTAGGGGCTGAGTATTTCTTATTTTCACCCAAATTTTCATTCCCTATAAATACTTTTCCACAGACAGGGATTAATAAATTCAAGTTGTTAGTTACTACTACTTTTTGCCAAAGCTTGGTGGGAAAAAATTAATTGTAAAATACTAGTAAAACAGAAAAAAAAAGATTTAATGCAAAGTATATTTTGTTTTTATTTGCTAAAATTTGCCTTTCCTTTATTCTGATTAACCAGGAATATTAAAGTCTCACCTGATGCTATACTATTAATAGTTAAGAGAGGAAAAGCATTGCTTTAAAATTATAATCTGACTAGAATAATCTTATATCGATATTTTAAAGTAACTTATAATTTTGTGAACTGAAAATAACATTTAAAATTAAGTAATACCTTAAGCAATAAGTTTTTAATTTCAATAACACTAAGTAAAAAAAAATACATTGAAATAACAAAAATTATTCTAAATTTGAAGCGTTTATAAATGACATTATATTATTATTTCCTACCAACTTTTCAATCTCAGTATTTATTGCTTTCTATTCTATCTAGATAGCCAAATAATACATATAGAAATAGAAATATAAAACCAAAAGTTTGATAACATTAATTATAAATTTGAATTTGTAACAGTAAAAAAACTCAATATTTTTCAAGCTCTACATAATGTAGCCAATTTTACTATATTACCTAGAATTAATAAATTATGCTACAGATAAAAATGACCCACAGACAATCATCTATCTAAAACTTTTACAATGTTAAAAAAAAAAAAAAAAATGCTTCATTTTTTTTCCAAAAAATGATAAATCTTTTCACTTTTAATTTTAAAATTCAAATTTGAGATATTTAAATGAAATTAGTAACAAATAATCCAATTATGACTTGACACACAGACACTAAATTAATGCAATTAGAGCAATGCTAATCTCCATATTAAAATAGAAGTCAACCATTTCTATAGCATTTATATCCCTTTTCAACAATTTAGACTTAAAATACAGAGTATATCAAAATCTTTGGAATTATAATTTCTTTCAGCTATTTATTCCAACTACAGTACAAGAATTACTACATATTTGCACTTGAATTTCATTAAAATAAAATGGCTATCTTTAAACTTTACTCGGCATGGGATCAATATCTGGTCTTTTCATTGCGAGTAGAGTGTAGTAGGTTACATATTTTATATGAAACATCTAACATAAAAAATAATTAAATATGACATTTTTTATGTCAGTGAAAATCAAGCCACTTTTAATATATGAATATTGTCTTACATAAACTCTATTAAGCAAAAGCAAAATTTCTACATTCTTTTTTAAAATGTTTCTTTGATGACTTGCCCATTAACAATAGCCTATTCATTTTAATAAAAAAGTTTTAAAGAAACAAAAATATTATAGTTAAAATTAATCAAAGAATATATTTCAATAATGAAAATAAAAAAGGGGAGGAGGGTCCTGAATATTTGTCTGAAAGACAAATTAGAAGTTTATAACTTTTCATTTTTTTGTTAATAATCACAAAACTTCAGGATAAAATTTGGATACTTTAATTTTAAAATTAAAGATAATAGATGGGACATATTTAAAGAAAAAGGATACCTAAAAAATTTATTTAACTGCTTTTAATTAGCAGGATAATTAAAGAAAATTTATTCTTATATTATATCATCTCCGTTTGTCCAAAATAAAATCATTGTTTTGTAAAATTAATAATACACACATAACTAGATTTATTCAAAAAAGTTTTGTATGTACTGAACAAAGTTTTAGAGGCTTTTATTATTAACAGATTATGATGAAAAAAAATTTATATTTGAAATTTTATATGTTTCAAAATTATATGCTGAGCTTACAGAAGAAATCTCAGTAAATACTATACCCTTTCCAACAATCATTTCATGAAAGACGATGTGCATTTCTTAGATATGCTAATGATGTAATGTTATAGGACTTTGAAATGAATTTTTGATATAATAAGGATTAATAAATGTAAATTAATTTAATACAAATTGAGTTTATTATAAAGCAGAATGATAAAGAAAACAGAGAGCACAGAATGATCTATAAACACATCCTATTACCATTTCAGGCAGCGTGCAATTTGTTAGTATCACAAAAGCTATGATAGTAAATGCGTTTGTCAGATTGTTTTTATTACTGTGCAATACTTTAAAAAAAAAAAAAAGACATTAAAGCAGTCTTTATTTGCAACCACATAAATTTTACAAACATATTCATTCATCAATAATCAGTATTTTTTTCCCTTCTATTTTTTAAATGAATTAGGAAGCAGTAATTATATTCAAATAGAAAAGCAGAGTAGATAGAATAAAATTTATGGAAAGAAATTGGAAGATATTTTTGTGGTTGAAATTAGGAACAAATTCATCAGTTTGGGATATCTAATTAAAATGTTTCATCAAGAAGTTAAAAACTAGACACAGAAACAAGACCGCTACTTCATTAACAGATGTTTATGGATTGAAATTTGAATATTTTCAAATGATTGCTCACAGATTTATATTACACAAAAAAGAAATGATTTGATCATCAAACTTTGAAAATAGGTAGAACGGTCTAAAAGCAGGGGGGGGGGGTATTTAAATGCTTGAGGAAGAAACAGCAAAAACTAAAATAAAGTTTTATAATAAAAATGGATATATATATATATATATCCTGCTGAAAAACATTTATGTAGAATTGCGAAGAATATAATAGCTACATTTCAGTCTAAATAAAAGATTAGAATCTATTACTAATTTCACCATTAGAAAGCCTCCTGCTTAGTTTTAATTATTAATAATATTATTTGTATAATCTATAACATTATTCAAGTTTAAAAAAGGAAGTCTGATTTTTATACCTCAAAAGTTAAAAAAAATTCTTATTTTTTAACTATGATTTTTTTTTCCAGTCTCATTATTGATAGAATAAAAATATTTTAAATGTATAGTATATTTTTTTTTAATGAACCAAAGATATAGTATTTAAAAACTGACAGTTAAAATAAGCTTAAATGCAGCCTGCTTTATGCCATATGCCTTTTAAAAAATCTAACAGGGAAAGAATGGGACAGTATCAATTAGGGAGGAATTTGACATACTCAATTAAATTTCAATACATTTTCTAAATATGCTAGAAATTAAAGTTTTCTTAGTGATATTAAATAAAATTAGTTATTGGGGTATCAAAATGTGATAGTAAATAGATGATTTTAAATTTATTAAAATATATAAGTATGTATTATGTCGTATAATATATATATATATGTAATAATATTTCTTGATCTAATTTCAATCCTAATTAATACCCTAACTTTTGTTTAATTTAGCTGGTATTAATTCAATTCTAAAATTTCCTGATTTAATTTCTACCTTTATTTATTTAATTAATTCTAAACCCACTATATGAAACTACTGAATTCAGCATGTTCTAATGCTCTAAGCAATAGGATAAAATCTCTAATGCTAACGACTTCCTTTTACAGATACCAAAGATTCCCTTTCCTAAGATTACACATGTCAAAGAATATGAATCAAGAATTTACTTAAGAGCACCAGTATCTCTAAATATATTTTGTATTCTTAACTTCTGTCAATAGCTGTATCAAATAAAGCATAGTATGAATATATACTGTAGATCATTCTGTATCATTTCATATATAAAAAAATATTTTTCTACCAAAAATTCTGCTTTATCACTTCAGTTAATAGAAATTTTAATGCAAATATATTAAAGTAATATACAATACAATAAATATCAAACAATGAAAAAAATTAATTTAAATATGAAAGTTATTCATTAAATATTTTAATACCTTCAATTAAAAATAATTTCTAATTTTATATCTCTTTTTATAAAAATACCATGAATTTGGAAGAAAAGGCATCCAGAGTAGTGAAAAATATATTAAGTAAGAACATATTGTAATCAGTAGAAATGGTTGTAAAAGGAAATAAATTTTTTCAAGGTATGGTAGCAGCAATGAAGATTTCAAAATCACTTCTCAATAGCATGTCCAAAACTATAAATCAATAAATGAAAATGACATTGAAATACAATATTTATTAACTTTATTCCCTCAAATCCTGTCCCATACCTCCCCCACGTAAGGGAGATAAGGGGCAAAAAATGTTACAATCTTTTTCTATGCAAATAAAAGGTAATTGTTGATATTTTGCTGCTCTTGCATTTAAAAAAAAATCAAATTAAACAACATGCCATTAGATTTTTTTAAACTGTATTCTTTTTAAGTCTAAATTAGCAATTTAATTTTTTTATTAAATCTGTCTCATTCCTTTAAATTATAACCTAATTATAACTGGAATTTTTTTTTCCTAATCATACATATAATTAAACCGACTTTCTAATTTCTCAAAAATATTGAAACCTCTTCTATTCGGCATAAAGCAAAAAAAAAAAAAAAAAAAAAAAGTTAGATTCTTTAAAATACTTTACTTTCAAAAATCCTACTTATCAGAAAATGAAAGATAAATGGAAACAAACTATGCATTTGGAAACAAACTATTTTAATCTAATTTAAATTCTGATTGATTACCAAATTTTATCTTAATTTAACCCATATTAACTTCATTTTAAAATGTTCCCTTATTTTCTGATCGAATTCCTCTTTATTTAATTAATACTGTACAAGATTTGTAAAAATGTTTTATTTAGCATTTTTGCATGGTTCAAGTAAAAGAATAAAAACCTGCCATGTTTTGCAAATTCTGTTAAAAGATCTTTATTTTCCTTTCTTCGGTTTACATGCATCAAAGAATACCTATTAGAATCTCATAGTTTAAAATCATAGGGAAAAATATTTCAATCTCTTTTCGCTCTTCCGTTGTGTTGTGAAAAGACACATCTCATCGCTTCTTGCTTTACATAAATTATACCTCCTAGGATGGAATATCTCCAGTTGAGAAATTCAAAAGTGTTTCTCTTTTTGGCCACCAAAACTGCTTTAAAAATATTTATTTACATTTCATATATATATCTTGAACTATTGCTATAGTTAGTTAGTTCATTTATCAAAGAAAAGTCAATGTTGCAAAAAAGCTTTTCAGCAAATAGGTGTTCCTAACTTTAATCTTTCCATAAATAACAGCCTCATTTTGCAAAAACATAATTTCTTTTTAAAAAAAAAGCTAAACAAATATAATTGTTTTTACTTGCACAAGTTTGACACAAAACATATAAATATAAAAAAAATTATTTTTAATAGTAAGATAACTAAAAAAAATATGTCTATAAACTGCAAATCAGGTAATCGAAAATTCTGAATGGTAACATCTATATAAATCTTTTTACAGAAATGAGATGACACCAATAAGCAACACTAAATTATAAAATAATGTATAACAACTGAACTTTCCACTGATGAACATTAAATCCTATGTATAATATGATACATCATTTTTGTATCATCATTTACTAAAATTTTTACATTTAATTCAGAAGCGATTTTACCACGTTAATTTCTGCTTACACTAAATCTATTTTTTAAAAATTAGATTCAAATGAAATTCTTATCATTATTAATTTTTATACACTATTATAACACAATTAATAACAGATAACTGACATTTTAATTTTTCAATAAAATTAAAATAAATGTACATGACAAATAAATGTACATGACAAATAAATGTACATGACAAATAAATGTACATGAATAATAATGAAAAATAAATGTACATGACAAATAAAATAAATGTACATGAAAGGTTTGTCAACTTTTATAAAATAATATTTATTTGTAAAATTGATCTCTTTTTGTCAAAAGAGATAGGCAGTTATTAATGGTTTAAAAAGTGATATTCAATTACTGAGTAATTAAAATGATAATCAAATAAAAGCAAAACCTTCCAATCATCAAATTAATTTAAATAATAAAATTAATATGTAATATAATAAATCTGAAATAAAAATGCAGCTTAAAAGTCATAAAACTGTAGCAAGATCTATGTGAATTTTCTACACAATCAATATTCTAATATAAACTAAAATATTTGTATAAAACTATAAAAGGGAAAAAAATTGAAAGATTGATCCTGTTTATACTTAAAACTTTTTTAAAAAAAGGTAAAAAGTTTGTGTCAAAATACTTTCACCACATATAAAACTTTATATAGTTTTATATATTAAGCAGTTCAAAACAGACGGATAAAAATGATTGATTATGCAACTCATTTTCCCACTGCTCTAAACTTTCAGTCTAAAACTGTTAGGAATCCGAATGAATGATATTTATTTAATGGTAATCATATCTGAAAACTTCGAGGCTAATTCTTACCCAATTAACTGCGTAAAATAGTTTATTTCCAGAGAATAAATCTATAAATGACTGATGCGATTCTAAATATATCTTGAGAGAACACTTTTATAGTTACCTCAAAGCATTAGTTGGAAGAGAAATCCATTTCAAATAATAAGATTGGCCTTATTTTTTCTGATCTCAATAATTAATAAAATACAGATGCTGCCTTTTGGATGATCATTACACCCTTAAATAATGTTTGGGGCAACGACAACGGCGAATCATGAGTTTCAAAATATAGCAGCAGCATCATAGCATATTCTATTTAGTTCCTGTTTCTCTCGGTAAACTAAAACTACTCCAAACTCTGTCTGCATCTGCTGCAGAAAAATCGTTGCCATTCGATTTGTATAGCTACCGCAACAGTAACTGTACCATGTCAGTTTGAATTTTAAAATAATTTGAACAACACAGATAGAAAAAATTTTAAAAAAGGGATAAGAAATACTTCTTAAGTTGAAAAAGTGTTTCAACAACCAGTTAAAAAAGAAAAAAAAAAGAGCGAAAACAATGAAAACTTTTTAAGTGAAATCCTAAAATTATTGAATCAATGGCATTGTTAGTGGAATTCATGTCTTACTATATCTCTGTACTTCAAATGATGGAAGATATTGAACATTAAACGTGAAAATATTTTTAAAGTTTTAATCCAAGTTCGATCATATTCTTTTGTTGCTATAGAAAGATTTTAGCTAATCTGCAGTGAAAATTGTAGTATTGCGGCAAACGAAAAAATTCTAATTATGTTAAGTCTCGCACACTTTTAATGTAAGGTTACCATATTTTTTAGAAGACATCATAGCAAAGAAGTTTAAATATTTAAGAAGTCTTTAAATGTAAATGTTATTTGCATTTTCTTGTATAGAAGATCAGAAAAAATATGAATCAGTTGTTCCAATCTTCAAACGAAAATCGATCAAATTGTCGTATTATAATGCAATACGAAAAAAAAAAAAATTATAACTGAAACGATGCTTAAGGAAGAAAAAAAAATCCTGGATTATATAATTAAAATGAAAGAAATCCGATTTCTATCTTTCTAAAATAAATTCCGAATTTTAAACTTAGTCTAAAAATTCGTTTAATGAAGTATTTATTTTAACTTTTTGGCACAAACACAAATTCATATGTGCATGTTCCAATACAACTCAACTTAAGAAAGAATACTTGTGCCCTTGCCGACCTTATATTTCTGTGTTTATATTTTCTAAGTGCGAATTTCTTACATTGTATTAATTTCTTCAGAATGTTTTCGAAATCGTTGCTTCGTGTATCAAATTCGTTATCAAAAGTTTTAAGTGAGTAACATTTTACAAATTTAAATACTGTCGAGAAGTTTTTATGTGTATGTTGAAGTGCTAATGAACTGTACTTTCAATTTATATTATTACAGAATTAAACTTTATTTCGATGCATTTTGATCTATAAACAATTTTAAAAGAATCTCTAATCAAATATTGTATGTAAATGATCATAAGAATTTAGTTGCATCTTTTCAATTTATTTTGACGTATGATAAGCATATTAGTGGTAGTTCGTTTCTTTTTCACTTAACAGGTCTGATTTAGCTTTTATTTTTGGTTGTTCTGCATGCAGATGATTTATTTATTTCTAGGGTGGACAGATTCTTATTTATATTGGTATATTATTTAGGAATGTTCAGTAGTAAATCTAACTATACGGCTTCCAAATTTAATTTGCGTACTTTGTTTTATCATGCATTACGAATATTTAAAAGATACTGAAAAGTTACTTTTATTAATTTTTGTTATATGGATAACGATAATGTTACCATGTATTTTTCTATAAGCGTCATAAGTTTATTTGTGTAGTATTATTTGTAAATGTTTTCATTGTATAATTTTTTTTCCACATATTTTCTTTCAGGGCATCTGAAATCATTTTAAGAAAAAGTTTCAATTAAAAATTAGGATGCTCTTAGTTGATTTGATTTTTGAAATATTTTGTTGTTGATGCAGGATCTCCAAGGAACTGTCGGAATATGTCCGACTATACTCCTACTGTTAAAGAACCCCATATGAATGATATCCCAATCCCTCATGAGCCATTTGAAGTTGGATATCGTAAGAGACAAGTTGGGAACAATTTTGTACTTCTCAGTGGAATAGCATTTTTTACATTCTCTGCCTTTTTTGTGAGTACATTTGAGATTTTTATTTATAATTCCTGGGTAAATCTTGAAAAAATTCACATTCTATTTTAATTTTTGTGATATTACTGGTACCTTTTATAAGTCATCAATTATATATTTATACTTTGAATAATCATCATTATATTGGTGAAAAAACAGAAGTAGGTAATTACCAGGCATTTATCTATAATTTTTCTGTCTTTTTTATGTATTGTGTTGAAGTAAAAAGCAATGCATTAGCATGTTGTTATACTTTACTGTCTAATATCATTCTTAAACAATCATAATAACAATTGCAATTTCAGGTATATTAATATTTTTAAGTTTCAGTAAGTGCATTTTAAAATTAATAAGAATTTTTTTTTTCAAATGCAGAAATAGTTAAATTCTAGAAATTGGTTTTTGTGTATTTAAAGGAATCCATATGGAAAAGAGCATTTGTAAGATGAAAGTCCAATTTTGATTAATTTCATTGAGGTTCTTTTTGAAGTATATCAGAATCAAATATAAATAATGTCAAAATTTAATTGAAAGGAAATAAAATAATTATATTAGTCATTATAATGTTGAAAAAATGAAATGTACTTATGAGCTGGCCTTACAGTTTAACTAGATTGAACAGAAAGAAAAGAATGAAATACATATTTTAAAATGTCATATTTAGACTAATAAAAAATATTTGTGTAACTACTAGAGCCTCCTCCACTATGTAAGAAATGATTGGAATTATAAACTAAATTAGCTTTTAAAATTGCATTTTTGTATCTACTAGTCCGTTGTGAATAAAAAAAAAAGAAAAGAAATATCAGTGTGCTATGATTTTGTATAGTAAATTTCATTACATTCTTGACTTATTTAGATTCAGCTTGACCTCATTTTTCCTTGTAATACAATTAGCTTTGTAATATAAACATATTCCAAAACATTTGTTGTTATGCAGATTATATTACTTTTTAATTGTTGCTTAAATTGTAAATGAATAGATTTTTCATACAATTGGCCTAAAATGAGATTTTCTAATAGGGTGAAAATTTATTTTCATGATGATGTTTATGTACAATATTTTAATCCTTGTTGTAGTTTATATTTTTCAGGATGTAATATTACTTTTTTGTAGATGGATTTGTTGGCTATTATACATGCATAAAAAATTGGGATTTGTTGAAAGTACCACATACCCATATCACTTCAGTACTATGTGAGCAGTATCATTATAAAGAAAGAAAGCAAATATTTGTTAATGCTAAAAATATCTTTGGTGAAGAAATTTTGTATTTGAGTTATATCATACTTAAATTCTAATCCAAGAATTAAAATATGATTAAGACATTTTTAGATTCTGCATTAGAGCTTTTTGTTTGCAGTTGTCAAATTTTTGTTTTTGTTAATTGCTGTTAGGTGGTATTAAAAGTCATCTGCATTACTTTACTTTTCACTTTTTGGAGGCTTTTTATTTATTTTACATAATGACAGGTTTAAAGAAAATAGTAATTGGTTTATATAAAAAAAACCAAAATTATATAAATTTGGTTTTTTATTATTTTTATTTGATAAATGAAATATTTCCATACTTTATCGAGATACACTCTGGTGAATTATAAAGATTATAAATTTTTATCTGTGAAGAAAAGTAACCATTTCCTTTACTTGTATTTTCCATGCTATGATGACTAAATTTTTTACCAGGGGTTTTTCTAGGTATTCTGAGATGAGATTGTTTAAAATATGAAATTTTAAAAGTTGTTTCCATTTGATTATCTTATAACATAACATAACCTAAAAGTCATCATACGTCAACTAAGGCAAAGAAGGGGTGGGGGGGGAGAAGTTTGGAATGTTTTCAATTGTTACAAAATTAGAAAATTTTGGCCAGAAAGTATCTTAAGCTAAGCTGTACAAGTTAATAATAGATATGCATTTACAAATGATAGTATATATATTTTAAAATTCAACGAATCAGAAGTTTTTATACATTCTTTTTTACTTTTATTCTATCGGTTATTAGAGCAGGCTTAAAGGATAAAGTATGCATAAAGTAATATTGAAATGTAGAAGTAAACTCCATTCCATGTATTTTGGAAACCTATTATGTTTCTCCATACAAAATGGTCTGCTGCCTATTGATGATTTTGGAATCTGTTACTTAAGTTGCATTAATACCTCCAGCCTCATAATATTTTTAAAAATAAATAATAGTACTTACAAACAATTGCAAGTATTATTCTTTTGCAATATACTTGTAAGTATTATTCTATTCTTTTTAATGCAAAAAAAAAAAAAAAAAAAATGTTGTTCACTCCCACATGATAAAATTAAAGTGAGGAATTTTCTTTTCAGCAGTAGGAAGCATTGTTCTGTAATTTTAGTTTTATAGAAGTACCTTTTTAAGTGATTTTAAAATTTAATATCTTGAATATACTGCTATTATTTTAAATCCTTTTGAACTATGTTTTTAATATGTAATGGAAACCTTAATGTATTTCTTTGAAATCTAGTTAAATATTTAATTTAAAATTTAGGGTAAGAGTTTTTCAAAAAGTATTATTTCCTATACTAGTATTAGGAAAAGTGCATTCATTGTGACTCTTTTTATTTGTAAATTATCAATCTAGATTGTTCCTGGATGAATTTTATTATTTTTTAGTATTGTAACAGAAAATTGATAAATGACCATTTCATTGATCTGGCTTCCTAAGGGTTTTTTTTAATAGGACAAGTACTTTAAAGTATATAAAATATTGTAATGAAGATAAATTTATTTGTTTTTTAGTAATCAAGGTGTCAGTTTATGATTCTGTAATAGTTGGAAGGAGTTCATATTGGCAAATGTTAATTTCATATTCTATTTTTTTATTTTAATTTACAAATTTGCATGTAAATTCATAGAATTTAGTTGATGATTTTTTATTCACTTTAGTAGTTATTGTTTATATTTGTAGATATTGAATGAGTAAGCTGAAAGCTGTATGAATTAAATTTCTACTGTTATTGAATTTAAAAAATTCTTTTTCTTCTATTTATAAAAGCTGATTGCTATGTTTTTCTGTTAGTTTTGTTATTTCAAACATATTTTTTAAATGTCCTTTAATTAATTTGTGATTTTTTTTTTCCATTTCTAGGTAATTAATTCTGGAGTGCTTTATCCAAATTTGACTCCACCAAAGAAGAATCTTGAATAGATGAATATCAAACTAGTAATTGTAAAATTAAAGCAAGATGTCTGTCAGATATATTCCATGGTAGACTCAATTCAATTGCAATGCATGATTCAGTACAATTAAAATATTAAAAATAATTTGTTGTGTATATATCAATTATTTTACTGTCAGCCTAGATATTGACAAAATCTCACCACACCATGGAAGAGGCCTTGCTTTTGAAAATAAACATAGATTCTCTCCTTACTTTGTAGGATTCTTGATATGTAATTACATATTTTATTTAAGTAGATTTTATACCTATGAGTGACATTAATGACATTACCAATACACTATTTCGATTGAACTACAAAAAGCTATTATTTCAAGTACTTTTGTTCATTCTTAACTGCTTTTCCCATACAAGAACATAAACCATTATAATATATTAAATCAATTAAACAATATAACATTGATGTTAGGGATACTGTTTTATTTTTCTGGAAGCTTTCAGCTTGTTTTTTTATGAAGTGATTAAAACTGATTCATATCAATTAAAATTTTTTATGGTGCAGATTTAAGAACAGAATACTGGTTATATAAAATTAGGTTTAGTGCCATCTACATTTTTATTTACCTCAATAAAATTCTGACTTTTGTAGTGTAACACATTAAATTTGTTGGGAAACATGATCTACTTTCAAATCACTTTATAATTCATATTTTTTTGCTGGATATTAAAGGTGCTTTATTAGATAAATATACATACATTGCTTATATGCTTTTAATATGTGACGATTCTTTTTTCCTGTAGTTTTAATAGGTAATTTGCATGTTTTATAAGCCTTGTTGCATGTAATATTTTCTTCTCTAATGTAGGATTTTGTAGAAATGTAAAGATAAATTTCCTGTTCCAATTTATAGATAAATATTTATAAAAATTGCACTCATGTTTAGATTTTTCTTATTGTGATAGTAAAAGAATAGAAAAAACATCAATTTATATAGATATTTGCTGAAACTGTTTTGTAGCATCAGTAATTACAGTTAAAAGTCATAACAGTTAAAAAGTATTGTATTTCATAATTGTTGTAAATATTGTCATTATAATGAGCTTCATATTGTGCAATACATGCACTAAAAAAGTGCATGCATATGTACTTTTCTCTCACCTCTCAGTTGGATAATGTAACTTTATATTTAAAGAAATGCAACACTTTTTGGGACTGGATGAATTATAAGTGATATGTACTACTTCTATTAAATCTTTTACTGGGAAGCTTGCAGAATTTGTTTAATTTTTATTTCTTTGTTCAGATTTCTTTGTCAGGTTAAACAATATCCTCATCTGCTTCCTTAATCCCATTCAATTGCATCTTTAGCAGTGTTTACATATTCTAGAAAAGAAAATTGAAACTGTGTTAATCTGTAGTAGAATTTATATTCTCTTTAAGAATCCTGCATGCTTGAAACGAATGCTGAAAAATGCTATTTGGGCACTAAGGAGTACAGTTTGAAAGAAATTTCATAGCATCATCATTATTTTACTTTAATATTTTGTCTACATCAACTATTCGTAAGAAGCTATGTCTGAAGATGACATGATGTTTGTGTTTCATTTATTTAAAGTTATTATTATAGAGAAAGCGTTATTTCACTATAAACACCTTTTGCTTAAAAATTAACGTATTTCATAGTACATTGCAAATAGTTTGTAAAGGTGAGTGTTTCGTTAGACAGTATATTCATTATATCGATCTTTAACCGTGTGTGCATGTGTATATATACGTATATTTCATAATGTGTTTCTGAATCTCTTATTAGCCTTGGTATTAGTTTAAGGAATTAGTTTTAAATGTATAAATATCTTGGATATGTTGATAGTTGTTTATACAGTTATGGTAAAAATATTGCTATAACTTACTATTTTGTGATGGTTATGTGTTAATTGTTAAATTCAGAATTTTAGAAAAAAGGAAGTAAATTCAGGAATTGATTAATAAGGCTAATAAAGAATTTCACTTTAATGTTTTTAAACAGTTTGCTTGTTGAAACACAAGGATTACATATAAAGGAATTATTTTTAAAGTTTAAGCACTTATTTCTAAGGTGATTTGACATAATGAAGTTTTTGTCATCATAATGCCTAAGGTGTCTAAATCCGTTGTTTGCCTTCCCGTTGCCGCATCACTGGCGTGGGGGTATCATGCTGAAACATTTTGATGCCAAGTAAAATTTAAATTTTTTCATACGCACTGGCGATTTATTTTTTCTTCTTGAAAGTATGTTTATAAATGTACAAATTCATAAGAAAGATTGACACTAGTGATGTCATCTTTTACCTTTACTAGAAAATGAATTTTCAAACATTTTTCTTCAGCCATGTTTCCATTCCATTGTAGAAACGGAATTTTGGTATCATAATTTATCTCACATCCTGACAAATAAGAAAAATGAAATTTTCTGCATTTAGTGTTGTGAAAGAGAAAGTGCTATTTTGATATTTTCAAACTTGTGAGTTATTGATTAATTAAACATTGAATTGATCTGTATGGAGACATCTATTTGTAAATTTGATATATATATCTATACTTATAATAAAGCTCTATGTGCGTGTGTGTGTGTGTTGGCGTTCTACAGGCCAGACCGTTGGATCTACAGCTACCAAATTTGGTACATGTATACCTTGGATTTCGGGAATGTGCACCTCGGATCCTTTTTTTCGAATTTTTAATTAGAATTTGAATTAATTAAAATTTAAGCGAAATTTTGACGTTTTTCCGCTTTAACTTCCGAAAATATTATTGCACAAACATGATTTTTATATCAATTTAAAGATAAAGTTAGCTTTCTAACGGTTTCAGTGTTTTTAATTTATAACGTAAGCTTCTATTTTTAACGAAATTTTAAAGAAATATTTTAACCATGTTTTTATCACGGGACTGGATAAAATAAAAGAATGCCGGAAGTTCGAATTAAAAAAAAACTATCATCGCAAAATAAATCTAAAGAAATGCAACTTTTAACACGTGACTAGATAAAATAAAAGAAATATAAAATGTGATATTTTCTAAAAAAATAAATACAAAGCAAAGGATTCTATGATCAATATCTAAATAATTGATTCAATAAATCTTCTTTACGGTAAACCTGATCGAATTTAGACAGGATATGCATTGGAATCCCAACTTAATGGCATATTTATATTATCGTTTGTAATATCTGTATCATTAATTCAATATTTTTTTCATTATAAAATGGGATAGTTTCTAAAAAAATAAATGCAAAGCCAAGGTTTCTATAAAATCTGCAAGAGCACGTCAAAGGGAAAAAATTAGGTTTTATCGCCGTGTTGTCATCATTTTGACGAAAGTTCAAACTAAAAAGAAATTTTAAAAAAACTATCATCGCAAATTAAATCTGAAGAAATGCAACTTTTAGCACGTGACTGGATAAAATAAATATAAAATGTAATATTTTCTTTAAAAAATGCAAGGCAAAGGATTCTATGATTGTTTGCAATATTTAAATCATTAATTGAATAAATTATCTTTATTTATACAGGATATGCATTCAAATTCCTTTCCAATGGCCAATTTGTAAAATATTATTAAATGGCTAATTAATTAAATATTATTAATTAGTATTGTTTAATACTATTAATTTGATTTAAATGAAGTAAATAATTACATTTTATGTAGTTTGAGTCAAACAATGCATTTATGAATAATGACTTTTAGATTTCTCCATACTTTGCTCTGTGAGTCATATTTTACAAAATATTTTTATTAATATTTAAAATAAAAGTTGCTACATCAATCAGTCTTCTAATTCTAATTAAAACCGACTGATTTATAAAATTAAAGAATATTTCTAGGCAAACGCGTTCTTTTAGAACTTTCAGTCCATCATTTTAAAGAAAATTTTAATTTCAGGCCAATCAATGCCCGGAGTTACTTCAAGGCTAATGAATATGTGATTTAATTGAAAATTTTAGAACCATTACTCATGGCGAACCAGCTGGTCGCCAAAGGCGGCTAGTACATATATATATATATATATATATATATATGATTTTACAATATTTATAAATGCGAATTTTAATTGACTAAAAAGTTTAAAAAAAGGATTAAAATAGATTTTTTAAAAAATATTTTTAGTATATTAATGAAGATGCGTTTTTGAAAACTGTTTTCATGAAATAGATTGTTTATCTATCATGAAAACGCTAATGAATTCTTAAAACGAAAGTTTTTAGAAAGGCTGTTTCAAAAGGAATCGAACACTACCAGAGACGGCGTCAGTTGGGTGTGTGCAACCATTTGCCCCCATGTCGGCGAGAACAAGAAAGATATGTCGGTAAAAGCCTTCACCACTTCAGAACAGTCGCAGAGAACTGGGCATTGCCGAATAAATAAATTTGAAAACTATCATAAAGTTGATATATTATAAACAACGCAAATATCCTAAAAACTGTATGACTACATTTGTTAAAGTAGTTGACAGGGTGACAAGTTAATAAGATCGCACATTCTGCCGGTTCTTTTTGGCCGGTGGTTTAAGAAATGAATGCGATGGATGTCGACGACATTAATTCTGCAGTTTTAAACATCTGATTCAAATTCGTTCTTTCACCCTATAATTTGCTGTACTTTTGGCAGTATAACTGGCAAGATGATAGGTGAATAAGACGCCACGTTTTACTGACAATTTTTGGTCGGCCGACACAAGCGAGTGATGTCGACGACGCTAAGCTCACAGATTTTCAGATATCGGATTCAGAATAATTCATTCGGTTAAAAAAAATACATCGAATTTTTACTGACTTTCTTTTCTTTTTGTCCGGTTAAGATATTATCGAGATCTATGAAAAATTGTTTTTATTTTTTCTACTATTTCGCCGAAATTATTAGGAAAATTGAAACATTTTTATTATACGTCAATGGGGAGATACGGTTCTTTTCCCTGATTCAGAATTCACTGAAAAGTTCGGAAAAAAATCACCATTTTATTCATCTAGTTGTTTCTTGTTTGCAGAGTCGCCCTTCTCTTTGAAAGGGACCGGGTGCAAGAAACCATTTGGGGCCCTAAATTTTTTAGTTAAGTAAACAAAAAAAAAAAAAAAAACCCGAACATTTGCATATTTATTTAATACGTTATTTTGTTTTTGCTATTAATTACGCCCGGAAAATTAAAAATTTTCCTTTTTTTTTCAATACTTAGTATAGCAAGAGCGTTTAAAAATTATACCTATATACTTGACTGCTGATAATCATTTATAAATTTTAATTTGCTGAAAGAGGGTTCAGCACTTATTATAGAAACTGTTAATGTAAAAAAAATTTCAGCATAGTTAATACACATTTAGAAATAAATCATAATTATTAATTAGTATCTATTGCAGTATGCGTTGAACGTTATTTAAATTCCAAATCAAATTCCATAGCAAACAATTATTTGGAATAAGTTTTCATTTTCATATTTATTATATAACGTTACGAAGCTTTTGAAACATTTTTCTGATTCATTTTTTCTAAAGCTTTTGTGTCAGTGATTAATGTGAAATACTTTTAAATCTGTCTTCTATCTATACAATACCAGTATCCGTTAAAGAATTAAAAAATATCTAAATTCTTCAATCAAGTTTTCTACAATTTCATCTTCCGTTTCATATATATATATATATATTCGGATTTGTTTTTCAAGAAAAGGTTCTGAAAGATTCAAATTATGTGATATCACTTTTGCATCGTCTAAATATGAGATAAATTTCGATCTCAGTTGCTGGCCGGGGTGCATTGCACCAGCCACACACCCCAGGTGGCTAGCCCTGCTTATTTGGTAATAAATTTGCAAGCTTTTCTAACCTATTAGGCCTATTTCAGAATAATTCTATTACTTAAACCTTGTTAAAGGTTAAAGCAAATTTAATAAACCATCAGCAATTGCTGCGACACACTTTTGTAATGTGCGTGCTAAAAAGAGTTGTTTTGCTCTTTTCAAATTAAGTGAATTCATTAAACACTGAGATAAATAAATTGTGTAATTGAGAATTAATACTCTCTTGCAGTTAAACATCTGCCCCCCCCCCCCAAAAAAAAAAGTCTGTTAAGATACAATTATTTCATTGATGAAAGTTTACCGATTTCAATTGAGGACAAAATAAATACATACGGTAACTTTTTAGTTACACTAAAAGAGCTTTTCCAAGCATGCACTAAATTTGTTTAATGAATTAATATCTAAATTTTTCAGATTCTATATTCAATATTATAACTATGCAAGAGAGAAATGTAATTTTTATTAATTCTCCAGTTTTTCATTTTATTACACTTCACGACAAAATCTATATAATTATTTGCAAGTGCATTTGAATTTTGAGTAGATTTTGGATAAAGATGTCTTAATGAAACAATTATTAAAATAGTTTTTCATAGAATATTCATATATAACAGATTACGAAAAACCAATACATGCAATTGAGAACCCCCCCCCTCTCCTTTTTTTGCGCAGGGTAATAACTTGCAGTAGCATCGAGGGAAGGAATACTGAATAGTAAGAACATGAGCTGAAAAATGTAGGTAGGGGAGTTAAAATGCAAGATCTTATTGTTTTCACTATTTGCATTGGTTTTTAAGTACACTGCTTGACAATTGCTAAGAAACAAGTGATTTATGCAAAATTCCTTCTCAGATAGCTGATCAATAAATGTAAATTCAAGTTGAGAGGGCTTAGATGACCAGGACTCGTTATCTGTTTAAAAGACATTGCATACAAGCTCATGATTCACCCGAAAATTCATGCTGTTTGATTTTTGACCCAAAATAGTGCAGGATGTTATAAAAGTTTTTTCTCTGAAATTCTGTTTGATCCTAGCAATAATTAAAAGTAAAATGTCAACAAGACATCATTTGAGTTCCTACGATCGTGGACGAGTAGTTGGACAACTGAAAGCAGGTCAAAGTCTCACCACTGAAGCTGCTGCAATGGGTGTATCAAAGAGTCATCTTGCGATTAAAAAACGCCACTGAAAGTGGGAAGGCTTTGCAAAAGCATGCCGGGGGGCATGGTAGGAACGTCACACTGTTAGAGGATAGTTGTGTAGTCCTTGTGGTAAAAAGGAACATAAGTTTAACTCCTGGCCAGGTAGCGGCAAGCCTTGCAGCTGCTACTGGTACGCTTATTTCTGCAAGACCCCACTGACGGCGATTAAATCAAGTTGGTTTGTATACATGGAGGACTGTTCGTTGCATCCCACTTCAACCATGCCATCGATGTGAGAGATTACTCTGGTGTAAGGAAGATGTTGGTTGGGATATTTTAAATTGGCCTAGAAAGATGTTCTCAGACAAATCTCGTTTCATTGTGACAAGTGATTCTAGCCATTAACTACTGTGGCGATATTATGGAGCATTTTATGTACAACAGTTTGTAAGTGAATGTGATCGGTACGACCCAGACGTGATGATGTGGGCAGGCATCATGCGCAATGGCAGAACATCGCTTCACATCTTTGAGGGAGGAAGCGTTACATCGCAACGGAATTGCAGAGAGGTTATTCTGGATTATGTTCGTCTTTTTAGGTGTGCTGCAGGTAGGACCGGCCATCTGGCGGGTGCAATGAACCTGGGCCCCGAGACTGAGGAGAGGGCCCCACCGTGATTAAGAATTAAAACAGTGCTCTGAACAATAATAATGTTACACATACTAAAAATTTACAAGCTTGTTTAAATGTGGCTGGCTGAGCATCGACTGACTGCTTTATTAGGCAAAGATCGCAGTGATATCTATAAAGAAACGGGAAAAGTTCATTTATGAATAAGGAAATCCTCATCAGACATGTTAAGATAGAGCGGCATGCTCGGCACCCTAAAGTCGAGGCTGAGGCTGGATTCAAATGGACTTGCAAATCATTAGCGATCTACTTTTGTCTATATCTAATGTAATATTTTTTACAATGCTTTACATTACCAGTTACTAAACATAATAAATGCTGAAACCTCTTTCAGCAAGCTAAAATTAAATAAAGGATTATCTTTGGTCAAGCATATGGGTATAATGATTCAGCGTTTTTGCTATCCTAAGTATCGAAAAAGAAATAGGAAAAATCGTAATTTTTCTGGAATAATTAATAGCAAAAACAAAAGCACGCATCATTAAATAAATATGCAAATGTTCGTTTTCTTTTTCTTTTTTTTTTTACTTTGCTAAAAATGTATGACCTTAGATGGTTTCTTGCACTCAGCCCATTCATAGAGAAGGCCGGCTCTGGCTGCAGGTCCAGACTTTTTGTTTATGGACGATAATGCGTAGCCACACAAAAATGTTGAGGTATCGGTCACACAGCAAAGTGAAAATATTGTCCATATACAATGACCTGCTTATTCTAGTGACCTAAATCCCATTAGACATGCCTGGGAAGATGCTTTTGGCAGACGTGATTCGCGAACCATCCCTCCCAGAAAGTACAAGATCTCAAAATTGCTTTGAGGAGTGGGACAATATATCCCAAGAACTCCTCGATAGTTTAGTGGAAAGCATGGAGGATAGATGCAAAATGTGCATTAGTGTCTTTGGTCATCACATATCTTTCTAAGGTACTCATGTCTGCATCATTCTGACCTGAAGATTAATTTTTGTGGGTCTGCTTGGAAGTCATCCAAGGTGCATCTTTTTTATTTTTAAGTTTTTAATTCTTCGATATGTCGATATCTGCACCATTTTGCACTATAATAAATGCGCATCCCCCTTGCTAAATATGTACTTGGTTTCATTTCTTCAATCTTTGTCTATACTTCAGTATTTTGAAAACTGTAACTGTTCCTTAGCATTTGTCAAGCAGTGTATAAATATACGTATACAAATTAGCACATATGGAATCTTATGTTTTATATAGCTTCCATTCTAAGAGCATGCATTCGTTCATTTAGCGTTACACGTCATCCAAGCACAATCATTACAAAATTGAATGCATGGTTTATCAAGAATGCTTTCACTCTGATTACTCTAAAAAACATACGAGTGTGAAGCATACCAAATTAATACAAAATCAGATAGCTTCGGTCTTAGAAGTACGAGTGACGAAAAGTAAGAATGGGTTGTAAATTATTTAATCAAGAATCCCCTCTTGAAGACTATGGAAGCTCTATATTCTTTAGAGTATCGCTGCTAAAGATCCCCCCCCCATTCTTTCTGAATTGGAAGGTGTTTATAAAAATAAACTTACGATTTATCTTTTCCATGCTTTCTCTTGCGTCAATACTGCCTTATACATTAATTCTTTTTTTTTTGTATAATTATATATTGCAGAGGTATTGTTTACTTTCAAGAAAATTCATTAATAATCGTAATTATTTTACTAAGCATACTAATTACTATATACTTACTTACTAAGCATACTACTTTTCTACTTACGTATGTTATCGTTATCCGGTTAATTTTTGTTATTACTGAAATATTTTTTAAGCGTTAAAAAAAATCCATGTGATTAAGCTTCTTGTTAAATTCGAGCCAAATTCAAAGCAGTGAAAATCGTACTCTCCTCTGAATACCGATTAAATATTTCCACGATGTATATTATATATACATCGTATATATATTATACTATGGTAGTATAATTATACTATAAATTATACTTTTATATTTATATATATATATATATATATATATATGAAAATCTATAATGTAATATAATCATACTTTTTTCAAGAATGAAGTCTCAGCGCAATTCAATCTTAAAAGTCTCATCGAAAATGGATTCATATATTAACAATAATTTGATGGAAAGAAATTGAGAACATTGTTTTGCAAATATCCTCACAAATTTTTAACAATAAGAGAAAAATAATGGTCGATATTTAAACAACAAAATTTTAAGAGGGTGAAGAATTTTATTGAGAAAATTAGTGCTTAATTGGCTTAAATTAACTGTAGAATTAGTTATTATGAGTGCTTTTGAAACTAAATTAGAAAGACTGTGCTTTTTCCCTTCGGATTTATCTTGCCTTCCCGCCCCAGTCGGTAAACTTCTGCCTTCGCTTCTGATCACTGACTACAGGGTGTTGAAGAGTTTGATGGCAGCATAACTGTATGGAGTTTGTTTTTCGATCATCAATCGTATTGTTTGATGAAGGATTCTAAAACCCTCCGAGCATTTACGCATGCATTAGGATGGTTTTAATTCGTCAAAATAGGGGTAATAGGACAGATGAAAGAAGGGGTTGTTTACATTTAATAATAAAATGAACTCGGATTACTCGCAGTCTGAATTAAAATAATACAGTCAAACACGAGACGATATTCACATACACGTGAAAAAATAAAATTGAGCCAAAAAGTATCAAATAGGGCGAAAATAAAAGCCAAAGAATGACTAAGAATTCCGGAATTGCGCTCATATTTCCGCGTCTCTCCCCTTAATGAGATATAATCTTCGAAAAGTGATCGTGTTGGAATACTGAAACATACAGTATGTTTAAACGGAACGATATCTGACAGCTACAGAAAAAATTGATCCTAAAAATTGGCTATTAATTTTCTAAAGCAATAACATAAATTATTTTGACTCCTTTTAAAAAAAGATTGATATAAATTTTCTGAGATATTTTAAATATTCATTTTTTAGGTGTTTCTTCTCTTCTCTAATAAGTTGAAGTTGCAACTGTCAACTAATTAAAATGAACAATATTATAAGTGACCAGCACAGACTTTTCAATTTATGATGAATGGATGATGTACTATTCGGAAAAAGTTGCCTATAACAGCATTCCTGTGCTGAATAAATTTATTATTCTTAAATAAATGTTTCCCTTTATACTTATGGAAAGTCCTTTTGAACATAAAAACAAACTCATATCTGCAAATTTTGTAGATAAAAATGTGAAACTTTGTGAGTGCATGAATGAATGTAAAAGAAACATTTTACTATTGCACACCTTTACACAAGTGAAATGATACTTTTTAAAAATTTTATTATCAACTCCCACAGAAGCCAAACTGTTTCCATACAATTTCCTACCTTATTTAATAAAACGTTGCTACTGGTAGTGTATGCCCAGCTACAATATTAAAGCAAATAAATTCTTTTTCCACTTTTTAAGGACATCCTACATAAAAAGTATTAGGTTGGTGCGTATGAAATGTCGGATTCTCTTTACATGCGGACGTTTGTCTCCCTGTTTTCGTTATACTTTTGTCTTTGGCATAACCTCATTCATAGTCGTATTGTCCATTGCCAGAGACTCATTTCAGCAAAATAGGTTTTCTCGAAGGTCTTCCCTTTTGTTATTTCTTTTGAGTTTATTGCCGATATGAATTCTGCCGACATTCGCGTCATTTTCTTATATGAGTACAAACTTGGTAATAGTGCTGCAAAAGCTGCACGCAACATAAATCAAGCGTTTGGGGAGAATACGGTTAACGATCGGAAAGTGCAGCGTTGGTTCGAAAAATTTCGGACTGGCGATTTTTCACTGCAAAATGAGCCGCGCGGAAGACCCAAAACGTCTGTGAAGAATGATGACCTGAAGGCTCTAGTGGAAGTGGATCGAGCCGTATCCACGAGGGAACTTGCTATCAGGATGAAAGTTGACCATACAACGATATTGAGACACCTTTCTGAGATTGGCAAGGTTAAGAAGATGGACAAGTGGGTACCGCACGCACTGACAGAGCGAAATAAGCTGGAACGAACTGGAATATGAAGTTTTGCAGCATCCACCATATTCACCGGATCTCTCGACGACCGATTTTCATTTTTTCAAGCATTTAGAGCTGTTTTTAAGGGGCAAACACTATGAAAATGAAGACAGTCTAAAAAACTCGATATCAGAGTTTATTAATTCTAAAGACCAAAATTTTTTTAAGACAGGCATCTACGCTTTAAAATCTCGTTGGGAGAAGTGTATTGAAGCGAATGGAGCATACTTTGATTGAATAAACAGCTTTTGAAGAAAGATATGCAGTTTTATACAATCACTTAAGAATCCGACATTTCATACGCACCAACCTAATAGCTATACGGACGATCTTTTGATATAGAGTTTTTAATTTTGAATAGTGACCAATTAAATTGGCCATAGTATCAACTGGAAAGCCCCCTCTAAGCTTTCACAAGGCACTTCTCTGGTATTGATGGATCAACATCCGTATATGCATAGAAAATTTAATATTTTTAAATCCAGTCTTTATTTCAATTACTACTTTAACTACATGCTTCATTTACGGCGAGAGAAACCGATTTTTACGTTGGCAAAATATTGATTCTTTAATTTGAGCTAACACTCATACCTTTACAGCAGAATTTGTTGTTGTTACTTATGGAACTTTACAAGCCCACCGATAGTTACCTATCAGCGATTTATGCAGAGTAAGCGTCTCTTGTTTCTTCAGTTGCGGCAAATTGGGCCAAGAGTACAACTTGGGTACTTCAAGCAGCACATTTGCTTGCACAATCCCTTTTTACAGTAGGGCACATTCACACACCTCACAGAAGAACAACCACCCCCGTGCCGAGATTCGAACCCGGGATGCCTAGATCACGGGGGACACGCGCTACCCCTATGCCAGGACGCCGGTAGAAAATTTTTAATGTTGGTATTGTTGTGGTAATGTTGGTTGGAAAATTTTTAATGTTTTAACTGGACGCAAAGTTTTATGCCCTTTAAGTTTTGCGCATGCTAGCTGTAGGATTGAATGTGCCAATTTCGATTATTTTTCTAAAAATTGCAAAAAAAAAAAAAAAAAAAAAAAAATCTTTACTTTTTGGTACTTAACAACAACCAACAACGGTTGTATGACTTTTACGTACAGTCATATGCGTACGACTCTTTAAACTGCCTATCAATGGTCTCGTTTACAACAGGATTGTGTTACTGTAAAGGATCAGTTTTAGAATAGACCGCAACATTTTAAATGTTATCTGAAAGTGTCAGATTTGGCGAGAGTTAACATATTTAACAAAATTTCGAATACTTAATGATGTTGTTTAATACAATTTCATACGTTTTGATACTATCTGAATACTTTCCATTTGTGTTTTATGAAGCATGAATTGCTTTTCAATGAGTTTATTCAAAAATGTATGATAGAAATCAATGACGAATATTTCTTTTCATATAAATACTGTATCCACTTTGAAACAATAATCTAGATTTTGATAAATGCATTATTTTACATGAATATGACGATTTGTATTAAACAAAACAGTTTTGGTTTCATTAGTTTTTGTTTTATTTCTTCTTATTTCGTTTGTTTAATTCATTAAGTTTGAACATTGAAATGTATGTTACTTAAATATAGGAACTTAAAATTATTTCTTAAATATGAAGTCCAATTAAATTATGTTAAAAGTATTGAAACGATTTGTAAGGTGGGAATAATAAAAACAATTCTTGAAATGACGTTAGTAGTAAGAAACACTTCCAACTATGGATGATAATTTTCCATGCTGTATTAGTTTTTAAAATAATTCCAGAGTAGAACGCTTTTACAAATACATCATAGTAGATTTAACGCTTTTAAATCATTTTATGTTTACCATCGTAAATTTAATTTTAATGTAGTTACATTTTTTAAAAAATCTGAACTCTGATAAAGATATTTGATAAGGGATATAAAATGAAGGAAAGCAAAATAAACCCAGCTTGTAACTCATGTAATAGTAATTACGTGTGAAGTATTTACTGTATTTCTTTTAACATAGAATAACCTTTTAATTAATGTTGATAGATCATGAAACACATTTTATATCAGAGAGTTTTAATTTTCATAATATATATTTGAGAAATCATTTTAATTAGTATATCAATGTGTATAATTTTCTCTAAGATACACCTTTAAAAAAGTTTGCTCCCAACAATCGCCCATTTATGAAATAAAACATATTTGGAAGAAAAAAAAGGTGCAAAAAAAGGCTAAATTAGTTTTTGATTTTACAATATTTCACAAAAACTTTACAGTTTTTGAATAACCTTTCATTGATTTTATAAGCTTTTGTACAATGCAGAGAAACTTTTATTGCATACAGAAAACTCACGTGCAGTTGATATACTAAATCTACGCTAGACATGAATCTAATATGCTTATTTGGAAGAGTGTACAAATAAAATTTAATATGGAACTGTTAACTCTTAAATATCTTTTTTTAGAGAACCAACTTTTTTTTTTAATCTCTCTTTTTTAAAAATATATTTCGTAACCTAAAAACATTTTTGTGCAAAATAAAATACAGCTATTTTGTTCTTTTGTAACCTTCAACAACTTTTTGAATTTGAAATTATATATATATTCATGATATTTGAGCTGTTTTTACTAATGAGCTTAAATTAAAAGAGAGTGAAAGAATTAAATGAAATTTTTCTTTTTAATTTTCAAATATTTATTACATAACGTTAGCTTATCAACTTTTAAAAAATAATTGCAATTACAAATACAAATGACTGACGATATTGAACACAAAAAATATGTTATCTCTAGCGCAGATTATCTTAAAATTTAAAAAAAAAATCATTAATTTTATTGGTTGATTAGTATTTAAGTTGTGTATTTTTATTCTATAAAAAGAATACAGATTTTGCAAAGAATGCATGTTTTATACTCAAAATCTTCCTTTTTATATTTTCGTATGTAAAGATAAATTTTTCATGTAAACGAGAATATCAGATTTTTTAATATGAGATATATTTTTATAACTATATCAGGCTTATTAAATTATTTATTTCCTTTCTATATGAATTAGTTGTTTTATTTCCAAAAATTCAAAATCTTTGAACAGATTTTATTTCAAATAGTAGGAAATTTATCAACAGTTAAATTCTCTTATTGACTTATGTGCTATTAATTAGCTGAAATATATATTTAAATGATCCACTTATCTTAAAACAATTAGAATCGTATGTGATGGTAATACTTAAAATAAGGAGTAATTTTTTAGATTGGAATCTCTATTTCAGCTTTTGTTTTAATTGATTTTTATTTGAGAACTATATTTAGCATACTTTGACTGTGAATGAATAATTCAGGGAATTCAAAATAATAATGCAAGCGTTCTTGATGTATTTAGTGGTATATTTTAAATTGGCGACTAGTTAGTAAGATAAAATTAATGATTGACGAAAATTTGAATTGTTTCCACAACAAAATAAAGCTGAAGTTCTTAAAGCTGAAATTTTGCTATATATACATATAACGTTATTTCAAAACATTTACTCTGTTTTTTACCTTCAATGTACTCTGCACTTACTTTCTTTTCTGTTTATATTTTATGCACAAAATATTTGTTTGTTGTTTGTTTGTTTTTTCAATTACGTCTCAGGTAAAGGCAACAATATTTTAAAATGGAGGCATTAAAAAAATTTCCAACAGTGTTTCATTCTGAAATTAAATCTTATCCGTCAATACAAAAAATTATTACAGGCATAACTAATGTTGAAACTTACCCTTCATGGAAAAATAATTCTAATCTTCATATTCTGGTAACAATGATAAGGAGAAAAAAAAAGAAAGAAACAATATTCTTAACAATAAGACAAAAAAACAAAATGAAATATTCTTACGCACGGTTTTTTTAAATGTATTTTTCGAACTTTAAGATGCTGTAAAAACTATTTTCTTACTGGAAAATTTTTAAAAAGTTATCACGAAAAAAAAAAAAAAGTGAATATTTCTTTTATTTTCTGGTTCATTAAAATTCTAATTAAAAGTTCAATAAACTGCTTTTCTATCCTTCAAAATATATATTTGGCAATTTGAAAGGCATACGCCCCTGTGTTTAGAGAGCCAGTCTATACACATAGAGACAAAAGTTTTTTTCCTTATGTTTACGCATCATAACTTCGAATATCAATACGTTTTCCCGCCAAATACTCTTGCCAATAGATAATATGTTTTTAGCAAACCTATACTAATTACTGCCTACTCCCTTTTTTTCAAAGAGCTAAGCAGGATTTATTGGCCTTTTATCACCCGTACGAAAGTGGCACTACGCATTTATCCAACTACACCAACTAAAGTTTGTCATTCCTGAGGCGAAAATTGTGGCTACATTGAACCTTAAATAAAGTGATTAAACCAATAAAACCATAATTATATATGTATATTTTCCGATTTAAATTCCCCGATTTTTTTGTTTCTGTTCAGATTGCTAAAATGCTGTTTTTCCTAACCATTTAAAACACGCAAAGCATACAAAAGGATATCAGGGACTCTTAGGTTTCTTTTATGATATAAATATGGTTTCTGTCTTATAAAAATAGACTGGACTTCAAAATTTTCCGTAGAAAAAAGCTTAAATTAATTAGATTAAGATTTCCAAACAGACAAAAAATCTATAACAGCTCTTCTATGTTTGTGTTTTATCTTTTATCATTACTTCTTTCTTTTCAGTTTCATAATAATAATCTTTACGCCCATCAATTTATTTTACCTCAAGCCCAAGCTATCAGATTAAGTATTATTACTACTTTCATAATGAAGGCAATTTAACTTCTTTTAACGCTTATGTAAGAAATTTCGATTGCAGTTTTTAAGATCGTTCTTTTAAGATCTCTTTTTTTAATACTTATCTTTTTTACTCTTTCTTTAATTAACAATTAACTCTCATTAACTTTTTTGGTGACACACTTCACCATTTGCTTTTTTTTTGCGATGCGAATAACATCATTTTTTTTTAAAAAAAAGAACTAGCTCAATAATCACGTCATGCCAAGTTCATAATAAAATTAGCATTTATCTGAAATAAAACAAAATCTGATTGCTTTGAAGGAGACAAGGGCTAAAAGGTCTAAGTAACGTTGATTTTATAATCAATATAATATGTGTGTAATCCAAGAATACTTGGTATGTGTTTGCTCATATATAGTTCTGCTGTTACTACAATTCACTTTGTATGTGCTTATTTATATAATATAGTTCTACACCATCGTTACTTAGTATTCTCGTGTTGAAGCCTGGTGGCGTAGGGATAGTACTTCGTTCTCCCAATGTACAGGTCCGATTTTCGTTCCTCCGGAAGGGCAAGGTTGATGCAGGCTTTCATTCCTTCAGTGGGTCGATAAAAGGACGGCCAAGCACGCTTGGGACTAGGCAACCGCATTAAGCTGACAAACTAACCGGGACATATGCCTTGCACTCCAGGGCTATCAGTCATGAATGAAGTTATGGGCACTGTAGGCCTTGACTCATATAGGCTGTCATGCTTCTGAATTTAGTTTTTAGAATGCATTCTATGTACTATTACAGTATATAGAATGCAGAGACCCCAGAGTTTGGCGACCATTTGGCGACGGATAATACCTGAAACATCGAGAATTTTCTCGATCCGCCCATTAGGAGTCGAGATACATCCAGAATGCTCTTGATTGGTCCAGAAGATTTTAGCCCCGCCTCCCGTCGCTATATATATAAGGCCGGAATGAACGGTATGGTGTTCAATCGAGAAGACCTGAAGCGGGGCAGAGTTGAATCGAGAAGACCTGAAATGAGAGGTCTTGGAAGCTGAACGAAGTACGGCGGTGGTCGACCGAGTAGACCTAAATAGAGATGTCTTGAACTGAGGAGTCCTGAACGGAGGACTGCTGGATAGCGGTGTGGCGTATTCTGAAGAAGCCTGTGTCGTGTGTCGTAATCCATTTTGTCGTCGTCAGGAACGGAGTAGTGAGTCGGTAGAGAAGGCAAGAAGAGACAGAGGATAAGTTTCAGCCTGTTCGGGAGAGACCTACGTGAGTGTAAGCAGAATCCCTTAAAGATTCCCTCTCCTGCTGATTCCTATCTGACCGCTTTGTGAGCTGTGAACGTTGTCACTACGGAATTTTTGCTTGTGGCCTACTATCTGCAGTAGAGTACTGCTGTGCTGTCCTGTGTGTTCTTCTCGGCTGTATATAGTTATCATTTGTATAAAATTGTCGTCTCTGTGATATAAATATTTGTCAACTGGGTACTGTCTTGTCTCCGTCCTGTAAATAAACGTCGTTTGTGTTGTGTCGTCTACTGAAGGACTGATCATTCTGTATTCGCATCATCGTTTTCTCACACGATACATACCCACTATACAGGTAAATGAACCCGACTAATTAGTATAAGGAGGAAAAAGCCGTAACAATATTTATATGATCAGATAACTGCCTTTGATTTTTTAAATAATGCATTCATTATAAAACTTAAAATTTGTTGAGATAAAGGAATATTTTATTAAGAAAAGCTCCTAAATCAAGATTATTCCCATCAGTATTAATCCTAATTATGAACGCTTATCTGATGTTAAATTAATATCGGATAATTTCATTCAGAACTTTAAATGTTAATTGGTTTGTAGGAATAATTCAGAATCACAATTTAGTTAATTTATGGAGAATACAATCACTCGTAAAGTATCTTTTTGTTGTTGTTGTTCTTTAGCTTATTATCACATATAATAGGTGATATCTAGAAAAACTGGATAATAAAGTTAATATTATTATAACTGTTTTATTGGCGTTTTAGGCTAACTGAGAACTATTTCGTCAAGGGTGATCCGATAAATGCAATACCAGTTGATTTTTGCTCTCTGTTTATGATCTGTGAAAATATTGTAGAATTCAGTCATTAATATTTATTTTGCATCTTTAAGCTAACATATGGGATTTCTAATCACCCTGAAGATAGTTTTAGATTCTTCTAGTCAATCTCGATGAGATTGACTAGATTGGTTTCTAATGATGGAAACAATCGATTGCTAATGGAAAAACTATTTTCTCGTGTTCACCTTAAATTTCAGTTTTTTAAGGATGATTTGAAATTTAATGTTTCCATTTGAAGATTAATACTTCGTGAGTCTTTTTATTTGGAAAAAAATTGGGGATGGAGGTATCCCTGTTTTAAAAGGATATTATGAGGATTCATTCTTTCTTGATATAAAGATAATTATTTTATGAGTATCATGAACTTGAAAAGTGCCTGTTTTAAAAGTACCTTTTAACAGTTTGAAAGGTAACTCTGGAAGTATCAATATTATTATTATTTTATGTTTTAAGAAACTAATCCAGAATTTAAATATGATTCGGATTTAATGAAAAATAAGAATATAAATCTTTAATTAAGTTACAAATTAAAATAATTGAAAATGCATATTCTTTTTTGTATTCTGTCAAAATGAAATGCCAGTTTGCATGAAATTTTAAACAATAATTTAAATTAAAATCTCTGCAAATCGTCATTGTTTTTCATGAACATAATTTAATATAAAAATTTTCGAGTATCTTTCACTGATTTAAAAAAAAAAGTCCGAATTCTTAAAATTAATTCAACATTCCATAGATTTTTTAAGGACTTGATTTCAAAAATTTTAAGTCTTCATTCATTAAAAGTGTAAAGTAAAATAACTCAAATTTCATCTGAACTTAATTGGACATGCGAATTCTCATCGGTTCAAAGCAATTTCATGAACTCTATCTTTAATAACTCTGATTTGATGTTTCCGATGACATCGCATTTTAATATTTTTATAATTTAATTATAAGTTAATTGATTCTTTTTAATTAAATATTGATTTGTATGAGAAGCATAATCTGCGCATCCATTTAAAAATAAATTAATTGTGAAATTCCATAAGTGAAAATAAAAAATGGAAAATAATAAAAATTCTTTATTATATTGAAAGTGAAAAAATATTTTTTCATAAAAAATATGAACATTTTTATAAAGACGGAAGTTTTTTTTAATATTTTCAAAACACTATTTTAAGTAAATTAGGTGTAGTATAAGAATGAAAATTTCTGCATATTTACTTAAAATTCCAATTTACTTGAATCGTTTAAGTCACTTTTATGTAATTTTGTAATTACCTCGATAATTTTGATAAAAATAATTATTTCTACTGTGAACAAATAAAATCCTTTTTTAAAATTTAATTTCAATGCATCAGCGAGGTAAATTTTTATCATCAAAGTGCAGTATCACTTATCTTTATATTGCAGTAGTGAAAACTCCTATAAAATTTTTTTTAAGCTTTTAAAAAAGAAAAAAAAGGGGGGGGGGTATGAAAAATAAGGGAGTCGTTGTACCTCAATACCATTTAAAACGGTCTATCAAGTAAGAAAAATTTAAAAGTATCTCTTGACAGAAATTACCGTTTTTTAAGGATTGGATTTTTTTTTTTAAATTGTAGTTTTGAAGAACACCAATTTTGTGCTTGATAAATAGTGCAATTGGCCCAAACAGTCCTTTCCTACAATGGATTTCAACGAACCCTGTAGGGAAAGAAGAGCCTGTGGTATCCCTGATAGATATTATTGATGAATGACATTTAAAGTGAGACTGATGGTTCGAGGAAGAAAGGCGTAGGCGGTTCTAGGGGTACTCGATTCGAAAACGCCTATACTGAGCTTCAGGTATTCAATTCATCATTTTGATGCCGTCATCATTTTGAGGCGTACCTATACGCCTCAAAATAGTTTCTAGGGACATTGCTCAGTAACATCCGGAATTCATCTGCTTGGCGCGGAATTGTATCAATTGGTTTTTTAAAATTAAAAGATTTTGTTGTACTTGTATTGTTAGTGAGCAGTTTTGGAACTGAAACGATTAATCTTGTAATGTTGCATGTTTAAAAAACGAAAATTCAAATAAGATCGTAATGTGCAAAAGATGTTGGTGCATTTAAAAAGGTTTTTGCGCATTGTTAATAAATTTGTCTTATTTAAGGTTTCTAAAGATAAAATTTTGTAATAGATTTTTTAATCTCTTCCTCGTATAATAGAGGTTTGATATTTTGAACAATTGCGTCTTTGTAATAATTTCATGAATTGAAATATTTTCAGTAATTCGCCATCAAATAATGAATAATTTTATAAAATTTTTATTCCATGTGATTTGATAGTGAATTTAATTTTAAAAAATTGATTTCAAAATTAATTTATTTTTTTAGTAATTAGCTTTTTTAAAATTAAAAATCTATAAGTAGAAACAAAAATATAAAAGCGTAAAGCACTGAGAGCAAGCAATATGATAAGAAAAATTTTTAAGGAAGAAAAAATTCTTCTCATTTAGTAAAAATTAAAATATATGAGGAATATGTATAGAATCCCTACTTAAAGTAATTTCATCGGCATCTCATGCATTGATATTATTGCTTTGACCCCAAAATTTTGTTAACAAAAACAATATTCTCGCTTTAATGTTTTTTCTTTTAATTATTTTTATATTTAAAAGAAAACTAGATTCCTTTGACATTTACAAACAATAATAATTTTTAAAAATGTTTAAGACAAGCAGTGTCATTTAGCTTAATACTGAGTGAACATAATACAGGTTGGCTTTTTAGGGTATTATACAACTGTAACTTATTCTATTGGTAAATTTACAATTAGGCAGCTGCCTAGAGTCTGTAGTCTGAAAGGAGCAGGCGTAGGCAGAACGGTTAAATCGATGTTATAAGCCTGGTTGTCACGTAAATTGGATAGCAAAAAATATTAATTTAGGGCATTATAAAATATTAGGATAATATTAACCCTTTATCAAGTATAGCTATCCAGGTTCTTATTTATTTAATTTTCAATTAATTATGCAGTATTTAAAAATACCGAACGTCTATTTGATTAACAAGTGTGCGAGCTTAGATGTCACGCAAGCATAAGCTATAATAAGCAAATAAAAACATGCATTTTCTCAGTTATAAAAAAAAGTTTGCTTAAAACAAAGCATTAATATGATGCTTCGTTGAAAATATGTCGAAATTTTGAACTAAATTGACCAATTTATTTAAAAAGTTGTCTCCTATTGTTCTCTTCAAAGAGCTTGAAATGCCTTAATACTAAATTCTGTAGAAATAATGGTGTAATAGCGTACGCCTTTTGCTTTAAAGTTTATTTTTCATTTCAAATGTAAATTTAAAAAAACAATAAGTTTGAAATGCTGAATTCAACATTTTTTTTTTAATTTCTTAATTGAATAAATAAAAGTTCAAAAATACGTTTTTATTGGTTTATTAGTTTGTGAATATAGTAAAAGCTCTTTATTCGCGGGGTATATGTTCCATAAATATGCCGCGAATACAGAAACCGTGAATACGGAATGGTAATTTATATGAGATAATAGGAGATACGTTCCTAGGGGACAAAATAAAAAAAATCAATTTAATTGAAGTTTTTGAACATTTTGATTAATTATCTTAAGGCTTAGGCAATGGTTTGAAGAATTTTCTCTTGACTGGCAGTTTTCAAAAGCTCCTTCCATGCAGACTGATACGCAGCAGTCGCATTTGCAATTTGCCTCTTAAAAATAAGACATCGTTCCATAGACGTTCATAAAGAAATCGCGAAGCTCATTTGTCGTTCTCAAACCTTCACTAAGATTTTTCAAATGAAATGTCACGTTTCCAGTGCCTCTTCTTCAATGGGCTGTGAATTTAACATTTCCTCCAAGTCGATTTCAGTCAGATCTTCATCTTGCGATTCAAGCAATTCATGAATGTCACTTGATTTTGTCTGTTCGAACCCATCTCGTCTTATTCCATTCGCGATTTCGGCTATGTTTGCAGTTTGCATTTAACAGCATACTTTAGACAAAGTTGTAATACGATCTATTTTACTTTTTTTATCAGTCCATTTGACGGCATTTACAAAGGATATTGGGTTGGATACCTATTGGAATCCTTTTATTATTATGTACCTATTAGATCCGAGAATAAAGAAATTTTTAGCCACGAATATAGGATTTGGGTCGCATTTTTTAAATCCGCTAATAATGAAAACGCGAATGAAGGAAGCGCGAATAAGAAGCTTTTAATGTATTAATTTAAAACAAATTTAATCATAATTTTATTTATAATCTTTATTCCAAATTAAAACTTTGATTACCATTAAAAAATGTGACTGGCATTAGTTTATTAATAATTCTTGTGACTTGAAAAATCAAAATATAGTATGCGAGGATCTTCTTTTGAAATTCATAAAAACTCTTAATATCTCCCCCCCCCCATCAGAATACTCATTTTGACATAAAGAAATGAAAAAGAGTGTCAAATCTCAGGTAAAAGATGTTCGGAGAAAACTGGTGTTATGCAAAATGAATTTTAAAATAGTGCAAACAACGTAAATGGCGCATTAAATTATATTTCAAATATTGATGGGTTTTCAATTGGAAATGTTTCAGTATTTTTAGAATAAATTCAATCAGTATTTCATTTTGATTGAATTTATGATGACACTTTCATCAACCAATAATAATGCTTATTGGAATCTTTGTTTCATGATGACAGCTATACCAATCCATTATGGCGGGTACAATAAGACTAGCCGTTTTTGCCGACCAGTTGGTCCGCTGGGATTACTGTCTGCGAAAAGCTCATCAATTAGATTTTTATATTTGACTTAGCCTATAAGCCTGTCAAATTTTCTGTCATTTCATTTAAAATTTGAAGTATAATTTTAAACGGAAGATGATTTTATTTTAACTAATCCAATAACATGTTTACTGAATAGACGGACATTCGTAAAAAAAAAGCCAGCTTTGTAAGAAGAAGAATTTAATCTTGAAGAACATAATTTATTGATTTAGATAATACAGGGTGGGCATAATTAAACTGACAGTGCTCACAGTGTTCTGTAGCGCGATCTATTTGCGAGAATGACGCCACATTTCGTACGAAGATTAAACAAGACGGTAAACAAAGGATTCCGTGAAAAAAAATTAGTTTCAAAAGTCACCGCTAGGGGAATGTGTGGCGCTTTTGACACTTTTTGAAGAAAAAGTTTTGCCTGCTACTGGTATGTTCTTTCCTATTTGTTTTAATAATTGGTTATGATATGAATTCTAATATAGTTTATATTATGTTATTGTATCTTTGTTTTGCTTAAATTGAGGGTTGTATTCTTTTGTAATTTATTGTTTTATTTCTGAAAAAAAGTGGCGTATCTCTTACGCCTTAATTTCAGGGAATTTTCGGATCACGATGGGTCAATAATGTTGAACTAAAATCAAATCCCAGAGAAAAAATCCCCGATTTTGAATTCCTGCCTAAGCGTGATCCTCGAGTAAGTCTTCAGGCCGGATCCTTATTTTATTTTGATTTAATGTTGAATCTATTTTAATCTATTTTATTTTTAAAATATTAACTTGGTATTTATAACTATTTAGGATATATATATATATATGTTTTCGTTTGATATTATGTTGAAACTCTAAGAATTTGTATTAAATAAAAAAAAGTGTTTTGGAAGATTTTTTATAAATACTAAATTGATATCTATAGTTAGGTTGTAATTTTACTGAGCCTATTTGGATTCGCTTCATTTAGTTGTGCCATGATTTAGATTGCCAAAAAGCCGGGGAGTTTTACAACTTTGAATTTTTTTTTATTATTCATTGAAATTTAAATTAATTATGCATTGAAATAAAGTATAAATGCATTTATTGGTTTTATTCATATTTTTCATTATTTATTTTGAAAAAGGATACATCAAATTAATTAATCAAGAACCAAATAAGTGAATAATTCCTTAAAAGTTTGCTCTTGTTCTCACGAGATGGCGAAGCAATCGTATTGTTTCTGCTCCAGCTAGATAGAGATGGAAAACTGCGCTCAACTCGTAGGCAAATCATTTTCGTACGTTCAAAAATTTTGTTCTGTTGCAAATATTAATAAAGATTTGTAGCTATTAGGTTGTTCGGAAAGTAATTTCGTTTTTTCCTGACAAAGGATTTAATTGCATTTTTCGCACCCAATTGCATACTTAAACCGCAAAATCATTTTATGTTTTAAGAGCTGATATAGCAAGGCTTGAGTGTGAAAAAGTGCAGCTGATTCTTCGCAGTAGTTTTTGGATCGTGCCCTTTTAAATATGGAGAGCAATAAACAGCATTTTCGTCATTTTTTTTCTTTTTTGCTATAAAAGGTAAAAATGCTGTTCAAGCCAGAAATAAATTAGCCAATATGTGTGGAGAAGATGTGTTAACAGTACATCAGTACTAGAACTGATTTGCAAAATTTTTCCTTCAAATGAGGAGGCCAAAAACCACCTCGTTAAAAACCACCATGTTACTACCAAAAATATGGCAAAAGGTATTAGACCAGAATGGCAATTTTATAATTTAATAAATAATTTATTCATTAAACGAAAATTTCTTTTCATTTTGACAAAAAAATACGAAATGACTTTCCGAACAACCCAATAATTTGTGAACTCAATGGATCAATGCTTCTTTATATTGCCCCTGACATGTAAAATAGAATAAAGTATGTAATAGAATAAATTATGTTCTCAAGATAGGCAATAATAATAAATAGTTATCTACATTTATTTACGTATCTACAAATGATTTCATAAAGCAGATTCTTGTGAAAATATAATTTCATCTTGAATGTGTTTCCAAAATGATATTAAAAACAATGTTTTCATTCGGATTAATAATTCATGCATTACCACTTAATGGAAATTATACTATCTCTTCCAAAAGCCATTATATTTATATATGTGTGTGTTCTTTTGAGTGTAAGAATTCATCCCTCAGTATTCTGTCTCTTTTAAAAATAAGTTGCTCCATATAGAAATTAAAAAGCATCGTAAAGTGACAAATTACGCTTGTTATGAATAGCTGAATAAATTCCGTAATCTTGGGTTATATATTGAGCAGTCATAAATACCGATTAACACAAATTTATTTATCAATTTAATTAATTAACAACAATTCTCTTCAAAATGGGAATAGTTCGCACAAAAATTTCGTTGTATCAGAAAGGAGAGCAGCAGAAATTTCTGATTTCAATTCAGCAATTCTTTTTGGACATTATTTTTAGTTTTAAAAAAATGTCAAAATGTATACAACAATGTGGATTCTTTTATGGTTGGCTTTTAAATTATGGTTTTTAAAGTTACTTAACTGTGGAGCAACTTTTCCTAGACAAAATTCTTTAGAATAGTTTCAAAAATTATCTTTAAAGAATTATCTTCCTGCCCAAAATTGTGTCTTATAGCGTAGGGCAAACAATATAATATTTTATATTTTTTATATATATAATTAATTTCGTATTGAAATATTTATTTCAGACAATGTAATATTTCATACTGTTTTAGTTATTAATGATTATTATACCTTTCTAGTTTATATTATTGATTTTCTTTAGTGGTTTAATAAAAGCTGAATGTATGGGCACCTGAACTTAAATTAAACTTCATAAAAAAAAGAAAGAAGAAACATTTGTTCTGCTTATTTATAACTTAATTCCTTTCCATTTCTTCTATCGCGTTTAATAATTGATAATATACTAAAAACAAGCTGCAAAAATATTGCCTTTATTTAATATCAAGGAAATACACACACAAAAAAAAGGCTAACATTACACAGAGAAATTATTTTTTAAAAACTCATTAATACTAAGAAAATATTTTTTTAAAAATCCCATACAATACAAAAACTAACATACCACCAAGAAATTATTAAAAAAAAAAATTAATACCAAGAAAATATTTAAAAAAACATACAGTACTAAATTTACTACAGAAGAGACTCATTAACA
>JAPMOQ010047785.1:3257152-3295107 GCA_026543055.1 Argiope trifasciata | reverse complement strand
ACTGCATTAAAAAAAGAAATATTTTTCCTCCTTAATCGTAAGTTAGTTCCTTTTCATTTCTTTTATCCCTTTTAATAATTGATAATATACTAAAAACAAACAGCAAAATTATTGTCTTTTTTGATAACAAGAAAAAACAAAAAACTAACATTGCACCAAGAAATTATATTAAAAAAAGTCATTAATACCAAGAAAATATTTTTAAAAATACCATACAATGCAAAAAACTAACATTATACCAAGAAATTATTTTAAAAAAAACTCATTAATACCATGAAAATAAAAACCCATACAATACAAAAGAAACCAATATTACACTAAAAATTTTTTTAAAAAAACTCATTAATACCAAGAAAATATTAAAAAAAACATACAGTACTAAATTTACTACAGAAGAGACTCATTAACATCAACAAAATATAATACAATGCTAAATTTACTACAGAAAAAACGTGTACAGTACTCAATTTACTAGAGAAAAAAACAGCCATTAACATCAAGAAAATATTTTAAAAATTTATACTGAACTAAATTTACTACAGATTATACAAATATATGTATGCATGAAAGTTAGATATAACAGACATTGAAAAAATACATAATTAATAAAAAATAAAATATTCATCCATTTAAAAAGCAACCAACTTTGCATGAATTTATTTATTAAGAATTATGTGACTTAAATCAAACATACTAAACTGCATTAAAGAAAAAGAAATAATTTTTTTCCCCTTAATCGTAAGTTAGTTCCTTTTCATTTCTTCTATCCCTTATAATAATTAATAATATACTAAAAAAAAACAGCAAAATCATTGCCTTTTTTAATAACAAGAAAAAACAAAAAACTAACATTACACCAAGAAATTATATTTAAAAAACTCATTAATACCAAGAAAATATTTTCAAAAACACCATACAATACAAAAAACTAACATTATACCAAGAAATTATTTTAAAAAAAACTCATTAATATCATGAAAATAAAAACCCATACAATACAAAAATCTAATATTACACTAACATTTTTTTTAAAAAACTGATTAATACCAAGAAAATATTTTTAAAAAAAACATACAGTAATTAATTTACTACATAAGAAACTCATTAACATCAACAAAATATAGAAAAAAACTTATACATACTAAATTTACTACAGAAAAATCTTGTACAATACTAAATTTAATAGAGAAAAAAAAGCCATTGACATCAAGAAAATAGTAAAAAAATACAAAACTAAATTTACTACAGATTATATTAATATATGTGTGCATGACAATTAGATATAACAATCATTGAAAAAATACATAATTAATAAAATGTAAAATATTCATCCATTTAACAGACAATCAAATTTGCATGAATTTATTTATTAATAATTATTAAGAGTTATGTGACAAATCAAGGACCTTTTAAGACCTTAAATACCATATCTTGTATTTTTTGTTTTGTTTTATTTGGATAGAAACGAGAAAAAAATTATTCTTTATTATAAAAAATTATCGAATATTCAAATATTATTTCTTGTATAACATGAAATAAGATAAAATATATAAAGATGACATATAAGATAAGAGATAAGGATACCAGCATTACATTAGGATACCAGATCATATATTGCTTTGATATATTAAAATATTAATTAGATTTCATTCTTAATGAAATTACTTTTTTGAAGAAATTTCTCTCCCATTTCCTCTTCCCCTCCCCATTATTTGAATATAGCCATTCCATTTAATGCTATTTTTGCAATATTTTTTTTTAAAAAAATATCTCCTTAAAAAACTACGAGGTAAAATTTTCAAAATTCTCTCATTTTTATTTTATGTTTACTAATTGGCCCGAATGTTTTTGGATTCATAAAGCATATTTTAATAGAGTTATGCATATTTCTGAGTGAATCATGATTTAAATATTTTAAAACAATTATAAAGCAAAACTTATACATAAAATGAAGCAATATAAAATTAGTGGAAGAGTTCTCTTCAACAAACTAAAAGATATCTAACGATGTACAAAATTATTAAGATAAAAAATAATTTCATTTCACCCAAGACAATGCACTTTGGAATGTATGTATGGATTACAGCTTTCTCCTACAACATAAATATATCAATAGATATAAAATTGTTCTGATGGAAGAATATTATCATGAATAAAATATAAAAAGCATTTTCTAATAACTAGCACACTCATTAAGTATATGCACTCATAAAGGTATAAAAAAACTGGCATTAATTTTCAAAATCAAATAAAGAATAATCATAGATCAAATACATCATAATGAAAAGCAAAAGCGTTTCAGTGTTAGGAGGGGAGGGAGTAAAAAAAGGAAACCTCGGAATGCGTATCTAAGAAATGATACTAGCATGGAAATGACATGCATTTGTATTTTCAAATAAAATATAAAATAATATAACTGAAATAGGATTTTTAGGATTTAGAAATTGACATAGAATTGACTACTTTTAAAATTAAGAATTTAGAAAATTTAGGTGAAAAAGTTTGAATTAAAAATGTATTCCTATAAAACAAATAAAAATATTAAATTTTTTGTACATTTTAGTATAAATAAAAAATTAATATCATTCTCTATTTTACTTGCTGGACATAGGAAATAAAATAGTGATTTGTAAATTGCTTCATACAGTTCATTGACAATGCATTTTTTTACATACAGTAAACTTTACAATATCCGAATTTTGATCTCTATCAATTAATTCATTCTTTTGATGTATCCTTCCCTTTATCTGACTTTTCAGGATCTAATCTTAGATTTTTATTTCTTTCAATCAATTTTTTGAAAATATTTATTTTTGGTGTACTCAGTTCTTCGGAATTTGATTTTGAATCTTATTATTTTATAATCAATTCAATGTCATAAATTCTAAATGTTATTTCCATTTTTAATGGATTTAGCTTTGGAAGATGAAGTTGCTGCACCAGACGAAGTTTGGGACAAAATCCTAGTCGTAATCAGAGCAGTTGTCACCTTCAGCTGATGGATCCGCTACATCTATAATCTCATGATTAGAAGAGTCCTCAACTTTAGCTGACGAATCCACTATATCTATAATCCGAGGGTCAGAAGAGTCATCGTCTTCATCTGATGAATCCACTGGATCTGCAAACAATCCCTCAGGATCAGACAATTCAGATTCATATCCAGCTGCTATATCCTTTTTTGATGGCCCTGGCTTTGGAGAATGAATTTGCTCCTCCAAACGAGATTTGGGAACAAAAGATCTGTGCCAATCAGAAGACTTGTCATATTCTGTTTCCATTCTTCCTGGATTTGGCTTTGGATAGTTTACCGGAAGATTAAGTTGCTTCTTATCTCCTAAACTAGCTTGGGAAGTAGATGACATTAATCCTGGATTTGGCTTTAGACAGCATTGCCGATGATCAATTCGCTCTTCATTCCCCAAAAGATTTCGGCGAGCAATTGTCATTCTTCCTGAATCTGGATACTGTAGACGGCGATTTAGTTGCTTTTGATGAACTTCGGGCGCCAGCGTAATTCTTCCTGGATTTGCATACTGTTGGGGAGGATTAAGTTTCTGCTGATGAACTTCGGGGGCCAGTGATATTCTTCCTGGGTTTTTATACTGTTGGGGAGGATTAAGTTTCTGCTGATGAACTTCGGGGGCTAGTGACATTCTTCCTTGGTTTTTATACTGTAGTGGCCTGAGTAAGTTGCGATTAAGTTGCTTCTGATGAGTTTCGAGACCCAGCGACATTCTCCCTGGATATGGATTGTTTAGTGGAGGACGAAGTTGCTTCTTTTCAGATGGCACTGACATTCTTCCTGGATTTGAATACGGTTCTGGACGATGAACTTTCTGCTGATAAGCTTCTAGGGCTCGTAAGATTCTTCCTGAATTCGGATTTGGATATTGAAGAGGATGATTTGGTTGCTGATGATGAGCTTCTGGGGCCAGTGAGATTCTTCCTGGGTTTGGATATTGTAGTGGATCATGAACATGCTTCTGCTGCCCCGTATGAGCTTTTTCTGGATTTGGCTTTGGATTGTCTATCGGAAGGTTGACACTGCGACACTGCGCCATACTAGCTGTGTGAGCGAACCACTTGCAGCAATCAGAACCTCTAAAGCCATTTTTACGTGTGTGCTTTCTTTCATGCTGATGTAGACAATCTTTTCTCTGGAAAGGTTTCAAGCAAAATCGGCATTTATAAGGCCCTAAAACAAAAATGTTTTTAATTTATTACATTCAAGATTTTTCTAAAATAAAAATGTATTTCATTTATTACATTAAAGATTATTTTAAAACAAAAATGTGTTTCATTTATTACATAATTTTTTTTGCATAGTTATCATTATAAGACTAGCAAGCCACACATCAACATGTCAGTGAAAAAGATCGTGTTAGTGTTTAGAAACAACCCTCCCCCTCCCCATAATGTTTGACGTAGCATTAAAAGAGATTTTTGTCAACCATATGAAAATACATTTCTGTTTTTATACAAAATTATGTAAACAAATGAGCCGAAAACGAAAACACAAATCAATAACAGCAATAAACAAAAATTGCAGCGTAACATTGGGTCCCAAACAATATTTTAAGGCATGAAAGGATTTTGTCGTGAGAGCATGTTAATAAATGAAGCATTCATTAGCTAAGCGGAATACTTTTTATTAAAAACGTTGTCTCACGTACCTCGAACTGATTGATATGTGTCTTATGCATGATGATTTTACACAGTCTAGTATGTATTCGAGATACAAATAGAAATTTGGATGATTTCTGCTATTTAATGCAACCCGTGTTCAGTGCTTCTCCTGTAAACTTTGGGTTCTCTTCAAGTATTAATATTTCATATGTGTAATTTGTGCGAAAATAGAATATTAATACTTATAATTAATTCCACTGTGTAGTGATTTAAAGGGATCTAACCTGTAGAGGATCAACACATATATGCACGCACACGTTCATCTTTATTATTATTAGAGATTAACAACGAAATGTATGTCGCTTTAGAAGGTATCCTGGAACATGCCTTTATTTGTCAATTAACATCGAAACATGTGCCATCTGCCATGACACAACTTTATTCTTTCAGCAAGTTAATTAAAAATCCATAGATTAAATTGGAAAGTTTATTAGATGTATATCACGTGAATATGAACTGACTCCATTCTTCTATTTAAAGAGCGAAAAACAATGCTTCATTTCGCATCACTATTTGTGATCAAATTCTTTCGATTTATTATGTTATTAATTATTATATTTTTTACATTTCTTTGGAGTCTTTGTGAAATTTATCGAAGTTTAAGCCAATATACTCTACTGAAGTGCTAAGAAATTTATAATTTTATTTATTGCTATTATTATTTCAAGGGCTGGAACATTAAACCACCAATTCAAAACAAAGTCGCTCAATAGAAGCTCGAATAAATCCTCGGTACAAAAACGTGTAGGACTGTGCTAGATAACATTTAACTCCTCAAGGTATATCTGCCAATCAAATTCCTTTTTGAAAATTTCAGTCACTTAAAAGCAGAGAAGAAAAACGTGCCAAGAGGCTTATCTCCAGAGCTAATGCACATGAAAGTATTTCTAAGAAAGTTATTTTTCTTTTCCGCTCTCTACTGTAAAATAGGTTAAAATACATGCTTAGAAAAACTTCGCCACGTTTCAAAAACTTGTTGAAAATATTTTAATTGAAGGTGAAACCATGTCTTGAAAAACTTTTCCCTAAGTTTGAGAAATCACAAAAGCTCTCTCTCTCATATTATTATAAGTTATTTCATGTTGTACTTTCAGTGAATTTACAAAAGCCGTGGTCCACTTTTTTAAAATTCGAAATCAACTATCGTTTATATTTATGAACATTATTTTAACAAAATTCTTATTTAGTTTTATTTACAGTATTCGCCTGATAAAACTTAAAAAAATATTTTGCCTTGTAATTTAAAAAACGACCTATCCCATAATTAAATAATATTTCATAGTATTAAAAAGCTTTATCACTTTATAAATATTCTGGATTATATATATAACTTTTTAAAATAATTTTCAATCTTTCTAGCTGGCAAACAGTTTTGAAGCTCGACCGATTTTGAGATGGTGGAAAAAAACCCATCATTTTTCTAAATATCGACGCAGGCGTAATCTGATAGTCTTGTGATTATTTCAAACCGGTTTAAACTGATTAATGATATAAATTAATTAAGACAATTTGTGAGAATTCAGAGCATGTGTAATTTGGAAAGCAAGTTGTAACTTTAGTTAGTGGTAAATCGACAAATACGACAAGCTTCTGCATTATTTTCTAATAACCTTATTTTAAATGAAATTGTTCCTAAACCCACAATCTTTACAGATTAAACAAACAATATTTTTACTTGTTTGATTCATTTTTAAAAAGCGTTGAGTGAGTAAGGCAATAACACTGTGATTTCTAAGAGAAAAACTACAACAGAAGACGATTGATAATTCAAAAACTATACAGTGAAAGCCAACTCCAAAATAAAAAAGGGATAAATCTCCAATTTGTTGCCGACGCATTTTGAGGCTTCAACAATTAATAAATCGCTTCAAAAACCCTCAAGCCAAAACAACATCATGTTCTCACATGATAAAAAATATCTGATTTTAGAAGAGGAGGCAAAAAAAGTCCTGACGCTCCCATTACCTAAAGTCCCTAGAGAGTTTAATCCAGCTTAGCTAATAGTAGACAAATGATATAGCAGTATTTTTGCCAGCAAGCGATTAAAAAAAACATTTAGTGACTAGAAATTTAGTTTCTGTCAATTCTCAATATTTTTTTTCTCTACTTCATCTTAAATTTTCGATTATTACCTGTGAACTTTAACGTTAATTCGGCCGAATTATAAATTTTGACAGACATTTTCTTGCGTGTTTCTTCTTTGTTCAATACTAACAAAAATTCGGTTACACTATTTTGCATTGCATTGCTACATAATCTCTGGAACATGATTTATTGGGACAAATTGCTTTATATCGGATTGAGTCTAACCTTTGCAATAAATTAATTAAAATGATTTTGAAAAGACTATTTTTGAATTAACATTATTTGAAACTCAAAAACTTGTTTAATAAAAACACCAGTTCAAAACTGTTTAGAATTTTTTTGAAATGTAAAATTTCAGATTTTAGTATTGAAAAGAATGTTATAAGTTCTAGTAAATTTATATCAAATTTATACAAATAAAAAAATTCTTTCAAGTGAAATAGACATCCTTATTTCTTATATTTCTGTTTATTTTTATCTAGTTGTAAAAGTTAATTTTGAATTCTTTATTACCGTGATTTTATTATTATCGTTATCATTAATTTAACACTATTGTTATTACTCGCTATGTCCTTATTTAATGCAATTATAAAATTCCTTCAGATATTAAGCTGATAATCGATGTAGATATTTGATGAATTTTTTTTTGGAAGTTTGCTTTTATTTCTTATTTCTAATATAATTTGAAATTTTAGTTGCACTTTTTAATATATCGATAAGATAAAAATTAAAAAGTTTGCAGTCATATTTCGAAAAGTTATAAACTATTAGTTATAAATTATTTACTACACTAATTAAAATAATTTATAAATTAGTATAATTATTACATTAATTATAATTTATTACACTTATTTATAACTGTAAGAAGCACGGCTCTTGGCCCAAAACATTCGAAGTGACGCCTTTTTATTTTATTGTATACGAAGTTTGCAAAGAAAATAAAATGATCGCCACAAAGAATTTGATTTAAAGATTTTAACTATTATCCATGAATCTAAAAGCATTTGTCTCCAACAATTTGCACCAGGCTAGCTTGCATGGTGGCTCTTTTTTAGAATCAAGTTACAAACCTGGAGCCCTCAGGCTCCACAACCGAGACTTTACGCTAGGTAATCGCGATCATATAAGATTAATAAAAATTCATAAAAAAATAAAAACGAGTTTAATTATTTATATAAATAAATATATGTGAAATTCATTTTTTGAATTATGTGAGAAAAAGTACTATCAATGTTTTGTGTTCAAATTGTTTTTACCTATCATTGTACATAAAGAAGTTAAAATTGTCTGTAATTAGTACATTTGTTTTGAATCACTTCTACATTAATCTCCATCATTCAATTAAACAAGTAATATAAAAAAAATTAAGTCATTTCCTGCTTAGGTCAACAAAGAAATTTTTTATTTTAGTTAGTTTTTATTAAATAATTAGAATTAATATAAATATGTATATACGTTTGGCGAATCTGGTATTAGGATCATGGTTACTTATTACTTTTTGATTTCTAGTATCCTTTTATGGAAAAGGTCAGTAAAAATATACTTTAGTCCTTGGAAATTTCACCATTGTTGAAAATGATTGTTTGGCGAATGGAGAATAAAAAACCAAACCTCATCCATAAGAAAATAAATATTTTATTAACAATTACTTCCTGTTGCCAACGCCAAAAGTACATGTACTTGAATTCCAAAACGCAAAGTCGTCAGACTCACTTGACGCAGCAGCAACGCTCATATACTAGCCATAACGCTTGGCGCAATAAAATCGTTCATCTCTCAACCGAACAAACTGGTAGGGGAGTATTGTGGTGACATCTTAATAAGCCAGTACCTACCACTAAACATCGGTGGCCGTTTTTGTATAGTGGATAAGTTACTGGCTTACAAATCCGAAGGTCCCAGGTTCGATCCTTGGCGGAATTCAACCTACGTATTGGCACAATTCCGCCAACACATTCGCCAAATACGTATGACAGAATCAGAGTATTAAGTGGCAAAATAGAAAGCGAATTTCCTTGCACTTTTCCATTTTCCTTACTATGTATTGGCATTGGACAATTGTTTTTGTTTGTTACCATTTATACGCTTTTTTTCGTTTCTAATTTATGAAGTTGATGGTGGTCTATAATTACTTATCGCAAGAATTGAATTCGCATTCTTCACCTTCACATGAAAATTACTGAAATCCTTGCTTTTACCGATTAAGCTACTGCCTGTTGATTTCAATCTTCATTACAAATTGGTAAAACTCTATTTAAAGTATTCAATATTTATTAAATTAAATTAATGAATTAATATCTGAAAAAGTTGTATTAACATTAAGTGTCATCCCCTACAAGTTTTAAAAAATGTATTTGATATTGAGCAGAAAAAAGTAAGAATAAAAATAATTTTATTAACTATTGAAAATTTGAACATGGTATATAAATATATATATAGGGAGAATGTGAATTAATAGACGGAATTTAAAAAAGAAAGTAAAATATGCCTCACATAAATAAGAAAGGAACAGAGAATTATGAAAAATACCTTCAAGAAAACGCAATGGCATTTAAATTAATCAGTAACACTATTTACCGAAGTAATGCTAATAAGCTATCGTTCATTATGTCTTTCGCGTGGAATAGAATAGAATATGAAATAATCCTATAATTTACTTTGGAAGTCTGATAATTTATGAGCTTCATCACATTTTAAAAGATAAAATTACCAAATAAAAAAGGATGAGTGTATCTGATTAGCATGAAAAAAAAAATTAAGGTGAGCTTCCACTCATTTTATGAAAAGAAACTGGAAAGGTTCGCTTTTCAGATTTGATTGTATGAATAGCTAATCAGTTAAATGAGTTAGTGGTGGCAGGGTGATCGGCTGTATACAAGAGGAAGTTTAATGAGTCATTTTTTTAATTCCTTTTTTTTCTAGTACCTTGAAGCGTATCAAAGTGTATATGGATTCAGTCATTTTTTTAATTTCTTATTTTTTTTTCTAGTACCTTGAAGCGTATCAAAGTGTATATGGATTCATTAATTTAGGAGAAGAAAAAACTTCCAGGTTATAACATGAAGCGAATCAATTTTTTGCAGTTGCAGAAAGGTTTTAATTTTTTTTTTCATGTGTCTTTTCATTTTCAGCAAGGAGGGGCAAAATTTGAGGTTTTATGTCGATGCTGGAAAATTAATAATGTGTGAATCAATTTTTAAAAACTAGTATTGATTCAGGTTAATAAGAAAATTTAAAACTAATAGAGAAACGAAGTTAAAACTTAGATGAAATTTTCTTTTTTGTAATATTTGTGTGTAACTACTGATTTAGTTTTTTTGCTGTTGTTGTTAAAGCCCTAATTGGCAAAAGGCAAAAATTGTATTAAATTCTTTTTGAGGGCTTATACTAAGTAAGCAGGACATGTAGGATACATTCATTTTCAGCAAGGACGGAAAAATAAGCTATACAGGAATTCTGGATAATTAATAATGTATGATTCAATTTTAAGAAACTAGTATTGATCCAAGTTAAAAAGAACATTTAAAACTAATAGATAAATGAAATTAAAACTTAGTATCAGATGATTTTTTATAATAATATGTTTGTGTAGCTACTAGTTTGGTTTTCATTTTTTTTTTGTTTGTTAATCTTCTGATGGGCAAAATTTGTATTAATTCATTATTATTATTTGAGCACTCATACTAAATAAGTAGGATGTGTACGATACATTCATTTTCAGCAAGGAAGGAAAAAAATGTTATATGTGAATGGTGGATAATTAATAATGTTTGATACAATTTGTTATTCATCCAGGATGCCGAGTTGAGATTCCATTTATAACATCTTATAAAACACCCCTCGATCAAGGAAAAAAGAAAAAAAAATGTTCAGGCGATAAGTAATTCAACAATATAATACATAACATTTTGCTTGAATATTTTGACGATTCGAAAAATTTTTTTGGTTCGTGTCATGATTGCTTAAACCTTAAAACATGAATTTTCATTTTTAATAAATGAAATTTGAAATCAACTGGGAAATAAATGTAATTAATAGAAAAATGCAAAAAAACTATATAAAAATATTTTTAATTAAAAAATTACGTAAATTTTTATTACATTCATATAAATAATCACAATTCGTAACACCCGCCAAAATGAAATTGTTCTCAAATAGCCCTCCAACAATGAAAATTATCACAGATAAAAAAAAAATACGATGTCAAAGATTCCATTTGTGTTCCGAAACGATAAAATAGTTTTGATAATATTAAAAAAACAATGCAAAGATTACTACATAAAGAGATGTGACGTTTTAAACGTAAAGAGCCTCTCTACATCGCTTTGCATTTAAGGGTCAATATGCATAAAGCAGGTGTTATTCTAAAATTCTGAAGATGTCTCACTAGAATTTAGAAGAGTTTTTTGCTTAATTTTGTAACAGTGGATGGAATTTAGATTCATATTTCAGTTATTTTTATTAATTGGCCTTTTGATAAAAACGATAAAATAAAATTGTAAAGTGAAATTTGGGTAAAAAGTTTTATCCACACACACGCACGCACACAAACACACATAATCTGAAAGAATATACAAGTTTTAATATGAATGTAGTCGAGAATAATGATATTAAATTTAAAATTAAGAGTTATGAATTGATAGGTATGTTAAATAAAATAATTTTATCGGCTTTCAATTATCGTCAAATCAAAATACCTGTTTTATTTAAAGGGAAAAAACTCAGAAATCCTAATTGATGACAAATGAAAAAATACAATCATGAGAGAATATTCAACTATAATTGTTAAAGTAAATCAATTTAATATCCCAAAAATTTATAAATACTTTCCGATCAGGCTCCAACCATGAATAAATTTTAAATTTATGTAAATCAAGTAAATGTTTGCGCTATCGCTAGTTTTTATACTTCAAAAAACAATTATTAGTGTCTAAAATTTAGAAAAAAATTCTCCTGGTTATTAATTTCTATCATAAATTTGCTTGGTACGGCTCAATATGGTTCTTGCTTCATTAAACATAATTAATTGGTTTACGAAATATGAATAAAAATAATATCTCAACAAAAGTATTCAGAAATAATAATTCTGAAAGTCTGTAAGACTTTTGAGAAAAAACGTATTGCGAAAAAGATAGAAATAACTTTTTTTTCTGGATAAAGAATTTAATATTAAAGATACCTTTAAAGAACATCTACAGGTAAAACAATAACAAAAAAATGATAAAAATGTTTTATTATTAAAAAAAATGACAAGATCAGAGATCAATTTGCTTAGTACGGCCAACTATGGTTCTTGCTTCCTTAAGCCCATAAAATGACCCATATCAATGAGGTTTTTTATAATGAAATCAAATAAACTTAGTATTCCAAATAAAAGATTTGAAGACTGTAATCAAAGTTCGGATTGAAGCGATCAGATTACTAAAAACCTGTTTCGATTACATGACTTAGATGATTTGAATGGAAACTTGCCACACAGTTTACGATTCATGGTATTCGATTTTAGATTTAACTTAAAAAGATATAAAAGTTTGAAGCGCTCGCTTATTAAATTTTATACATATATATTCATTTAAAGAATATATATCTTGCCTTTTTGGAGACTCTAAATGTTTGTTAATTTTTCGAAAGCTAAAGCCTTCTTGAAAACAAGCGATATATTTTCTGAATAACTAATAAATGATATGCAAGTAAGAAAATGTAATAAATTCTGACTCTAATACTGGTATCAAATTAACAGCAGAGAGCAAGTAATGTAAAAAAAGTAATTCAACTCATACTAAGGTCAGCACAGAAAAATTTAATTTTAGTTACTTTTCATTAAATAATCATCACACAAATTATTACGCATCAAAAATTATTGATTTTCTCAAGAATTGAAATCGCATTCTTCATCATCACGTGAAAAATACTGAAATCATTGATTTTTTACCGATTGAGTTACAACCTGTTAATTTCATTTTTCATTACAAACTGCTTAAACTCTATTTAATCATTATATATTAAATTTAATTAATGAATTAATATATGAAAAAACTATATTAACATCAAGTGTCATCCATTACAAGTTTTATATATTACTTTTTAATATTTTTAACTTGGCAACAAACCTGGCGATCATTTGGCGACTCTATTTAAAGTATCAAAAATTAATTAAATTTAATTAATTAATTAATATTTGAAAAAAACTGTATTAATATCGTTATCCCCTACAAGTTTAAAGAAATGCATTTGAACTTGAATGGATGAATAAAAAGTATTTTATTAATGATTGAAAATTTGAACAAGATATATAAATAAATATATATAGGGAGAGTGTGAACTAATAGTAGGAATTGGAAGAGACATTGAATAATATTTCTAATTTTTAAAAATAATTTCTTACTTTACAGCAAAGAAATCTATGAAATTAACTTCTAAGCTTTGCAAGCTGGTACCGTGACCAGGATGCTTTGTTTCGGCTTAGCGGTCATTGGTTCGCGGGTGCGTGATTGTCTGGTTTCTGCTAATAGTTTGCTGCAGATGTGGGATTACGCTACGCCTTCTCCGGGCCTAGAGTGTTAAGTGGTCAGTGACAGATGACTGTGATAGGGATATTTTTAAGCTGTGATTTCTCCGCGAATTAAAACCGTACAGTAATGTTTTTAATTTTTAAAATAATTCCGTATTTTAGAGCAAAGAAATTCCGTATTTAAGGCGAATTAAGGCCACAATAATATTTTTAATTTTATAAAATAATTCCGTATTTTATAGCAAAGAAATCTATGAAATTAACTTCTATGCTTTACAAGCTGGGTAACTGGAACTGGATGCTATGTCTTGGCTGAGCCGTCATTGGCTCGCGATAGTGTTGATTGTCTGATTTCTGCTAATGGTTTGCCGCATATGTGGGATTACGCAACGCCTAATCCAGCCCTAGAGTGTTAAGTGGTCAGTTGAAAGGAATATTTTTAAGCCGTGATTTTTCCGCGAATTAAGACCATACAAAATTGCGATGATTTGTAGCCACACAAATTAAAATTTTAAGTAGATCACTGTATTTCTGTTTATGATGCATAAAAATGGGTATATATACTATGTATTTTCCCTTTGTTCACAATAATTATACATGCATAAGTTGAATTGTTGTGTTTTATACACATTTACGCTTTTGAATGAAAATAATTCTGTAAATTATTAATCTGATAGTCAGAGTGAACTTGATTGCATGCCTATGAAATGTCATAAGGTGTTTTTTTTTATTTTATTATTAAATATCGGTGGGTAGCAAATGGAAGCAAAAATATCAGAACTAAAATTTAAAATGGGGAATTTGTGTTTGAGTAAATGCCTGATAAATGGTTAGAAGAATAATCAAGAGTGCTATTTAGCAGATAGATCTCATTAGTTTTCATTTTGACTGATGAATGATTGGATTCAGAGAGAGCAAAGTAAAACAAAATTTCAAATGATGCTATAGGATCGCTGAAGATTTAATTTTTTAAAAAACTGCAAATTATATTCATGTTTTACAGTTGCAAAATCACAAGTATATGTTGGCTAAAAATAAATTTAGAAGCTAATAAAATATATACAAAGGAAAAATGATACTAAAGTTATAAATGTAAAATGCAATATTAAATTTTAAAAGGAAGTGAAAAAATTAATGACTTGAATATGGAATATGTAGATATTTATAGAATTCCATTTGCAGGCCTAAAGGAACACAGAAATATCAATTGATATCGTGTAATTTCAAACGCAAAATTAAGAAACTAAGAGCATATTGAAAAATGTGGTGCAATCTGTTAGTTAAAAGACATGCCAGCTAATAAAATGAGCTTGTGTGTAACTGGAATATGCAAACGTTAAGTAATAGTATGAAAAAACAAATTTTCAAAATAGGAAATTTAGATTTAAATAATTTGGGAAAATAGTCATGAAAAGTTTTTAATTCTTAGAGTATCGATCTACTTTAAATTAATTTTTTATCCTCTTTGTAATTTAAAAATGAAAATCTTTTATAAGCAAGTACAATTATATAAACAAATCATGCAAATGCAAATTAAAATTTTATGAGACTAGACAGGTATTAAAAAAGATGTAAACAATATGGCTCAAAATAATGTAAACTAATTATACCAATTTGTGTGTAAACTGAGTAAGTAGGCCTTGAACAATTATATTAAGGTCAATATTACTTCACAGCATTAAAAAAAATTTAAGCATTATATAAAAATATTTCATTGTAACGTGTGTAAACATTGAAATAAAAAAACTTGAAAAGAAAAAAATCCATTTTAATCTATCTGCTTTGATAAAATTTCATTAAAAAAATTGCCACTACTTTTTCAAATATGAATAGATTTTCTTCAAACTTTTATATAGATTCTCTGAAATATACTACACAAAATTGTGCATGGATTACAAGATATATTTAGTACATATTTTAATATAAAATTTTTACTATCATATGTGTTTGAAAATAGGAAAATTTAGCAGCACCTCATTTTAAATCTAGTATCAAATAATAATAACTAGAAGAAAAGAAACATGTGAATATTTATTGCACGCACAGTTTTTTTCAATACATAATGATGTACACAAAATTTGAGAATTCTATCTTGTTTAGTAGAAAAATCTTAGCATTTTAAAAACATGAAGATGAAAAATGGTACATGGGGACAAAGATATTCAAAGTTTTGATTTGAGAATAAAAATCAATTTATTCTTTTCTCAAACAAATATTTTGCATAGTCATAAAAACCATACAATTTAAAAAATATATACAAAATATAAAGCAACTATCTTTCATACAAAAAAAAATTATAAAGAATTAAATGCACATTATTGTAGTAAAAAGGAAACCTGCTAAAGAAAAACAGTTTCATGAAGCTGGCAATATATATATGTAATTTAAATAAATTAACATACTTGATAATTAAGATTTAACAAATGATTAATAAATAACCAGATTTATATGTTAAACTTTTTTTCAATTATAGCATTCTCTGCGTTGATAAGCAATCCCTCCTCATGGCTAAATGTCTAGATTGTTTGCTCCGAAGAATGTTATTTTCAGCTTGAAAACTTTCTAATGATTTTGATGTTCCTACATTGAACTCAGAAATTGTATCTGAATATATTATATAGAGAAAATAAATCTGGATATCTGAAATTTATTTATATAAAATGCAATGGAATATCTGTGTTGTATATTTGGACTCCACAGAATGAAGAAAAAATTTCTTTTGAGCATTTACACTATATTACACTATGAAGACTTTAGTTTGAATTCTGTGTCAAATATGTAGTATAAAATTGATGAAACTTATTTGGTGCCAGTTGTTGATAAACTGGCATAATTTTAGGGACAAATTTCTCATTTAATTGTGAACCTGGTGTTTCACAATTGGCCAATGCTTCCTGATAAAAACACCAAGAATCTTTTCCAGAAAGACATAATTCTCCACTAAAAAGAGTAAAATAATTCATAAGTTCAAATTTCTAGTTCGAATTCTAAGTCAAACATCTAGTAAAAAATTGATGAAGCTCATTTGATGCCAGTTGTTGATAAATTGGCATAATTTTGGGGACAAATTTTCTCATTTATTTGTGTTTTTTTAACCTGGTGTTTTACCATTGCCAAAGCTTCCTGATAAAAGCACCAAGAATTTTTATAGGACATAATTCTCTACTAAAAAGAGTAAAATAATTTTATATTTCTTTGAGCTGTGACACTAATTCAGAATCTCCGAATCTTTAAATGCCTGCCTTTTTTAAAAGATCAGATCCTTTTAAATTCTTGTTACTGAGAATAAAAACCTTAAAAACTTTCAAAATGATTCACATGCAGCTTTAATATTTTAGTGTAATGTGAAAAAACGTATAAACGAACAAAAAATCGAATAAAAAATTTGATATTTTGATCATTTTTTGGGAACCCTGTCACCTTAATTAAAAACAAAAAGATATAAAGCAGAAACTTTAGTTTAAAATAATATTTAGAAAAATATATTAAAATGAAAGCTATATGAAAAGTTTATTTTTATAGCATCAATCCACTGCGATAAATAAATAAATAAAAAATGATAAAAACATCATTGAAACTGTATTTGATAAATAAAGGAGAATCTTTCTATTCCTCATACTTGGTTTTAAAAATATCAGCCCTACAGAAAACTAATATTCTTAAAAATGATGAAATACCAGTTGTTTGGGTAGATTTCCGCAAATAATAAAATAAATTTCATGGATTTTCAAAAATTTAATAACCAAATAAAAAATACAACAAGAAAGGGAATGTAACATTTATGTCATATTTCGTAACAATACTTCAAAGTGCTTTATTAAGTCTAAGAGTTATGAAATATTTGAAGTTGTTGCTTTGTTTATTTTAACATTATATGAAAACTTGCATTAAATCGGAAGTATAAACATTTTATTTTTAAAATTTTCTTAATGTCACCATAAACGATTCTCATCAAATTCACGGCAACCTGTTTTTAAATTAATTTATTAGCAGGAAATATCGCTGTTCTTGAAAAGGAAAATGAACTAAAAATTGCCTATAATTATGTACATTTGTGCAGCAACATTTATTAAATTAAATTAAAATTTTTACTAGGGATTTAGAGAATACTGAAATGTTGCGAATCGGAGCTATAACAACCAGCTATAAAAATTTATAGAAAAAGTTATATTGCCTTCTATGCCTCATTCATCCAAGACTAGTATATAGGAAGTTCTTTAAAAGTTCATACATACATTACAGTCGTGTAATCTACTTTTAATGATATAAATGATTAACATTTTATATGTAAGTTTATATTACATAATTACTTACTTACATATAAATTAACATATTATATGCAAGTTTGAACTTTCTTAATTTTTCAAAAAAACATTTCATTCTTATCTATTTGCAAGACATATACAGTGAAGACAATATAAAAACTTAAAAAACTATTTATTTATTTCAATGCATACACATTTTCAATCAGACTTTCAAAAAATAAAATTGATGTTTAGAAAAAATATTGTGCAAGAGTCAAATTCAATTAATAGGTTTATTTATGCATCAAAAATTAATATATTAGTAGCAATAGAATCTCATTTAAGCTGTTATCAAGCAAGCATGAAATAGGTCAGTTAGATCAATAGTCATAAAATATGCATGTAAAAGCATAATTAAATTAAATTTTTGACCTTACTTGCATTGTGATTTTCTTTATCTTGGTATATATCAAATTTCAACTCAAACCATTTAAAGCAGAGATTCTTAAACAGTGATTTGGCTTCTCATAATATCTTAAGAACTTTTGATTGTAATTTCTTTGGTAAATTTTTCAAAGATAATGATTCACAATACCAAAGAATAAACAATCTTCATGTAAAATGATTCCAAATATTTTACATAAAGAAATAATCTTCCTGTTAAATATTTAAATTGAACCAACAGAATAAGTACATTCGGTTAAATTTATTTATATTTATTTTTAATTCTGATAATTTGTATATATTATATTGTAGATGTTGATGATGTCTGTTTAGAAAATGTTTTTGATATGGAGATGTGAAAATTAAAAAAGCCCTTTTTTGTGGGATGGCAACAAAATACAGTAATCAATAAAACAATTCAATTACAAAAAAAAATGAAATACTTACTTGGTTTATATTGCTCCATGGGAATGTGCCAGAAATAATAGAAAAAAATAACTAATTTTCATAGAATAGTGAAGAAAACTAACTATTTGAGAAAAGACTGTCCTTAATTTAACCCATTAATTAGCAGAAAACTAAAAAGGGTAATTACAATATGTTTTTATGAATTTATATATAATTCAATTTTTTTCCCCGATCCTTTGAATTTCCTTCTAACATTGGTTAAAATATCGAGATTAAAATTTAGCTGGACTGAATCGAAGACCAGATCAAAAATAGTTCATCAGTATCTTGAGCCTTCAGTAGTCGTTCGTGTACAATTTTTTAAAGTCCTTAATTCACTCGAAGGCTGCACAATGTATTAAAAACATCTATAAAAGTTTTTCTTTCGGTTTTTAAAAATACTTTATTCGGGTTCTAAGGGAATTGTGATTTTCATCTTCTTTGCATTGTCTTCCTTTACTGTATAGTTGTGGTATTCAGAACAAAGTTTACTTTTTCTTTATTAAAATTATTTATTAATTTAGTTTTATTATTTTATTTATTAATTTAAATTCCCCGTTTTGAATTCAAATTATTTCTTTAAGTAACATCTTAAATGTTATATTTTATAAAAAATGAATGCTAAATTGAAGGCTTATAAATATGAAAAAGTTTTTTATAATGATAAATTATAAATATAAAATTGTAAATATATATTCAATATATATTATATAAATATATATTGAAAACAGGGAAAATACCATGCATTGTTGAGTTCAGAAGCATAATTTTAAGACCTTAAATTGAAAGCATGTTCCACATTTTTTTATCATTACCAGCTATTATTTTCTATATTTAAAAAGGAAATTAGATACTTAAAATTTGCGCTTTTAAACTCTTAGATTTTTGAAAAACAATCTGTAAAAAGTAGAAAGAATATGCAGCGAAATAAGAATTTACTCTAAGCTACTTTTTCGATCTACTTTAGAGTTCGTCAAAAAAAAAAAAAAAACGTATTAAAACTGTTAAAAAACCTTCAGGCTTTACTTTACTTTATTTCAAATTTCATCAACGCAGAGTATGTGTTTTATATTTTTGTTTAAATGCCTTATTAAAATGTGAAAAAAAGGATGAAATTCACGAATTGTAACAACATTGTATGAATGTAAACATCATTTTTCTCAGTACAGCACTTAAAATTAAGGGAAGAAATAGTTAAAAAAAATCACTTACCGTCATGAATGCGCATATGACTAATCAAGTCATTCTGGTGAAAGAAGAATTCTAAACAGAAGACACACCTATATTTCATGTCTTCAGCTGGCTCTCTCATTGAATGTTGCAGATTACCAAGAACGGAATTCCATGACGGTCCAGGTTCTTCTCTTACATTTCTACGTTCTTGGTTTGGCAAACATCTCTCATGCTCACTATCAGAACGCCTATTAAGCTCAGACATTTCTTGTTTAGCATCAGGATTAGCAGCAGAATTTGGCCGAGACATATTTAAAAAATAGATATTTTATTCAAAATGGTGACAAAGTTTTAAATACAAAACTACTGTATTGTTTCTAGAATGTTCTCTAATGCATTCGCATTTAGCAAAAGCGTAGCGCAACAGCAGTCGCGATTTTTACGTCTTCATCAGTGCCGCATTCAAATCAGACTGGTTCAAGGATTGTTGGAGCAGTACTGTTGCTACAGCTATCGAAACATTGGTATATAATCCTCAAACATTCCTTTATAAGACCTCTTCACATACCAGATTTATTTCAATTGGTTCTTGTTGACAACCACTTGTTTTTCTACAATTCTTCCCTGCAAAGTAAAGATATAGATAAAAAAAAAAAAGGAACATCTGTTGAATTGTTTATAATAAAGAGTAGCCGGCGGATTAGTATGGGGTGATTTAATGCCTCGAAATAGTTTCACCCAAAAGTTTCTTTCTAAATTACAGCGCATTTGAAAGATGAGTTCCATACTGCATCGAAGTTTATCCACACCTCTTTACAACACCGCGGAGATCTTTTACACCATAAAAAAAGGGGAGGATACCGTGTTTCCCGAGAACGATGGATAGTGGGGCATACCGATGATAGGTGCTTTTCATAACTTATGAGACTTGAAGGGGGGTGGTTGCTTTCACAACTGCGCCAAGTTATTTATGATCAGGGATTAGTGAATGAGTTTTGTAGCTTTCGCATATACTATTCGTGAAGCTTTTTTTCGCTTTGAATATTTGTATATAATAATAAGGAAAGTAATCTTGCACAAATTGACTTGGAGGTCCATTCGAGTTTTGCTTTTATAGAAGCTTTAAACATAGCTTCACCCAATAATTTGAGATCAATTAAAATATATAAATTTTATTAATATATTGCAAACTTCCTTGACTTGAATATATTTAATGCCATTTAAAATTAATTAACAAATTAAACTCATAATTATCCATCAATATTTTGTTAACTGTTAACCGATTATATTATTCATCTGTATTAAATAATTCAAAAATACTTTTTTAGAATTTTCGAAGGGTGAAATTCTGAATTTATATGTATAAAAATATTCCACCATAAAAACAAGAATCACCTTCTCTAATTATGTTGAATTCAGTTTAAATTTTCGCTTGTATGGTTTTTTTTTTTTTTTTTTTACAATATTACAATTTTTTACAATTCAAGAAAAATAATTTTATTTTAAAACAAGAAAAGAATTCGAAAAGTTTAAATATGCTTCCCGTTTCTGATTTTATAAAATATCGAAAGCAGTTCACGTGAAAGGATGAATTTTTACTAGGAATTAAACACTAATTATGAGAAACTACTGTGAAATGAAGCGAAATTGATTTTTTTTTTTTTCAAATCTACGAGTGGAAGCGGCCATTAAAAATACAGCTGAGTTGTTTTCAGCATATCTTTAATACAATAGATTTGGTTAATATTCACTCACTGTTTTACAAATGAAATACTCGTAATTATGTCCTTTTTAGGGGCGGGGGGAGTAAAGATCTAAAACAATCGAAAGAATTTTGTAATTTCTTTGTATTTTGTGCTTTATTAGCCACCTTTGGCCCGCTGGTTCGCCATGAGTAATGCTTTCTAAAATTTTCAATTAAATCACATATTCATAAGCTTTGAAGTAATTCTGGGCATTGATTGGCCTGAAATTAATATTTTCTTTAAGATGATGGACTGAAAGTTCTAAAAGAACGCGTTTGCCTAATAATATTCTTTAATTTTATAAATCAGTCAGTTTTAATTAGAATTAGAAGACTGATTGATGTAGCAACTTTTATTTTAAATATTAATAAAAATATTTTGCAAAATATGACTCACAGAGCAAAGTATGGAGAAATCTAAAACTCATTATTCATAAATGCATTGTTTGACTCAAACTACATAAAATGTAATTATTTATTTCATTTAGATCAAATTAATAGTATTAAACAATATATATGCCTATTAATAATATTTTACAAATTGACTATTGGACCGGAATTTGAATGCATATCCTGTATAAATAAAAATAATTTATTGAATTAATGGTTTAAATATTGCAAACGATCCTAGAATCCTTTGTCTTACATTTAATTTTTTAGAAAATATCACATTTTATATTTCTTTTATTTTATCCAGTCGCGTGCTTAAAGTTGTATTTCTTCAGATTTGATTTGCGATGATAGTTTTTTTATTTGAACTTCCGTCATTGTTTTCTTTTATTTTATCCAGTCACGTGCTTAAAAAAAAAACATGGTTAAAATATTTATTTAAAAATTCATTAAAAATAAAAGCTTAAGTTATACATTAAAACACTGATACCATTAAAAGGCTAATTTTTTTAATCTTTAAATTGATATAAAAATCATGCTTGTGCGATAATATTTTTGGAAGTTATAGCGGAAAAACATCGAAATTTCGCTTAAATTTTAATTAATTCGAATTCTAATTAAAAATTCGAAACAAGGGCTCCTAAGTGCACATTTCCGACCTCCAAGGTATATATGTACTAAATTTGGCAACTGTAGGTCCAACGGTTTGGCCTGTAGAGCACCAACACACACACACACACCTTGAGCTTTACTATAAGTATAGATATAGACTAACCACCGGGTTACCAACAGTGGTACGTACAACGAATTTTTTCAATATTTTTATTCGTTCGCTCAATATGAAATTTTTTATTGATGATATGAAAAACTATCTTTCTTTCTATATATAGTTTATGCATAAATATAAACATATATGTATGTGCGTACGTATATTAAGGGATTTAATTTTTTCTAGATATTTAATTTTTTTTCAAAGTATTTGATTACTCAAGCAGCAAAAAATCGTCGGCTAATCATTGACCAAACATCGCCAAACAGAGCGCGCCCACGAATGATCACCGTGACTTGTTCCCAACGTTATTTATCACTTGCGGCTTTATGCCAATCATTTTCCCATGCATTTTGTCAATGGTCTACTAAATACCAACCATTAGAAGATTTATTTCTGAACACTTAACGGCCTCATTTTGAAATATTACTTTAGTGGTTATTCAGTTTGCTCAAACCCTATAAATTAGTCTCATAACATTTCAGACTACCGTACTTTTAAAATTTTTCCAAACAACTGAAAATACGAAATATTATGAATAGTTTACTTCACCTTTTTACTTATAAATAATTCTGTTTGTTACTTATTTTGATAAACTTAAAATTGCATAAAACACTTGCTTTTGATAAAATGAAACCTTTCATTTGAATCATTTTACAACTTATTAAACTATTATTATAACATATATGTTAAGCAATAAAAATTTTCAATGACAAAATAAATGTTTTTAACTGTTCTTTAAGAGTAATAAACAAATGTTTAAATGATCTGAAACGATTTAAAATGTGGTCACCTGAGCATCTATCTAAATATAAGATTTATTTCCTACATTTATATTTCCTGTTTATATTCATTGTTTAATGCATGGGAAAAATGCTAAAATATTCATAGTTTCAATTTTATAATTAATCAGTATATATTATACATCTACTTTTAAATACATATGCATCTACTTTTAAATTTATGATATAGCTTAAGTCATCTGTTAATTTTAAAAGTCACTTCATAAAAATTCAAAACAAAACATATATGATTCTTGTTTTAAAAAATATTTTATTTTACTGTATACTTTTAAATTGAATTATATGAGGAATAAACAAACAATTTCTAAAAAGTAAGGAAAGAAAGGAATAAAACAGAAATTCATATTTTAACATGTTTTGCAGCCTCCCCACCCTTTTTTTAACGCACTAATTAAAAATTGTGTAAAACACTGTTATATAATTCCCAGAATTGGGAAAGCATTGCTGAGTAGCTATTGAGTGATAAGGAGCTCAAGTGCACCAATGAGAAAATGAGAGGCGGAGATTTGACACAAATAGAATGCGGTGTTTTTTGAACAGAAGAGTGAGAGCAGGGAGTGTCATTTTTAGTGATGGGAAATCTCGTTCATTTGAAAGATTCGGTTCAAAGTCGTTCGTTCACCAACTTGACCCGTTCGTTTAAGGTCGTTCGCGAACGACCGATTAGGACTTTTTGAACGAAGAGTTAGGCTACGAACTACGTTAGTGAACGAACTGATACATTGCTTTCGACTCACTACGTCATACTACTACTCACTACTCAATCATCTAGAGAATTTTGATTATTGAATATATTGATTTGATACCGTATGCACAGACCGGTGGAGATTATCAAATAGACGTCTAAAGAAAAAAATTTTGAATTTTTTTTTATTCAGGGAAAATTAAGTTTCTAGTTTCATTTCATTTTTGAAAGCTATGCATTAGGGCTTATTCAAATTAAAATCAAGAATTTTTTAGATTTAAAAACATTATTTCCAGGATTTTTTTTTTCATGCTTTCAAATTTGAACTATGAAATTATGTGTTTTTACTGTTGTTGTTGTTGTTATCGCTCGCTGACTATCACTGATACACCAACAGCTCTGACAAACTTTGAATTTAAGTTTAAAAAATTTAATTAAAATTTTAATTAATTAAAAAATTAAGTATTTAATTTTAAATTATTTTTAATTTAATTTTTTTATATCCGAGACACTGAAATCAAGTTTTTTGAAGATGAACCGTATTTAAAAGTTTTGCTATGTAAATTTTTATAACATTTAATATTCAAACAAATTGCTTGTATAAAGGCTAAGTTAAAAAAAATATAGATTTTAAATGTTTGGATAGGAAGATAGTGATGTTGCATTATTTAATGAGCCAGACCGTGTCTGCATATTCCATCCATAATCATGATGTTGTTAAAATAGTACAGAATAAGAGAAAAACCATTTTTTTCCCATTTTATTTAAACTTGTTTATTTTATATCTGTAGCCTATATTACAATTAATGAACGTGTTTTTTCCTTGGTCAGCATCAAAAATTAAACACCACAATTTGCAATTTACGAGAGTAATGTAATTAATGTCTGAGTTCTATAAAAAAAAAGTCTCTAATCGAGAGATTTCTTTTACAGAAATGAAGATAAAACAACATTGAAATAAGGAGATTCATTTGAAAGAAGTAGTAGCTTAATAAGATAAATATTAAATATTATCACCCCTTATTATTTGTCCTTAGATGCTGATTCGTTCGTCTTCTCCTTTGTGTAGTAATAGGCGAGATATAATTAGTATTTTTTAAAAAATAAATAAATAATTTATTATGATAGCAATGCTCTTCATTTAAACAAAATTTATTTCTTATTTTTTTATGATATCTTAAAGGTAAGAATAAAAGAGCATACGAAAAAAAAAAAGAAGAAGAAAATTAAATATTTGACGTAATTCATTTTATGACAATAATTGTAGCATAAATAATTTATGAAATAATTTTTTTAAATTATTATTATTAAAACAAAAAGTAAAATTTAATATCATATCATGAAAGTCGTAAATGATCCCTAAATCTTTTACTATTAAAACTCCCTGAAATCTCTAGTATAAAAAAAATTGCAAGCCCCCGCCCCTCGAAAAAAAAATCTCACACTTTCTGATTCTACGAGTTGAACACTTTTACCTCCCCTGAAGCATTTCAATTTGCTAGACGAATATCCAAAATTTGTAGTGATAAAAGAGCTAAACACCATGTAATCAACTCAAGGTCAACAACCAGTCTTCCTAAGTGATAATGTCCCCCCCCCCCGCTTTCACATTCTTTTGCGGACATAACCACAAACATCTGTCTTCTTATCTCTATAGGGTTCAAGCATGAAATTAGAAAGTTCCATATTGTCGGTCGCGAGCGAAAATAGCCAGGTCCACACAGTTAATGAACTGGAATAGCCGGGTCCACACAGTCGGTCACGAACAAAAATAGCCAGGTCCGCACAGTTAATGAACTGGAATAGCCGGGCCCACATAGTCGTTCGCGAACGGTAATAGCCAGGTCCACACAGCTAAAAACGGGAATAACCGGGTCCACACAGCCATTTTCGAATGTACGACTTATTCAGAAGATAGCGATCCGATTCAGTTCGTTCACTTAGATGACCCGTTCGTTTCGACCCGTTCGTTCGCGAACGACCCACCTCTAGTCGTTTTAAGGAAGAGTCGGACAGACGTGAAAATTGGAAAGTGTTCCTGATTTTGTGAGAAGCCGAGTGATTCAGGTTTCTGTGTTAAGATTCCTCCGATAAAGACCAGGGGATTTCTGGAGCTACACCTGGAGTTGCCGTTTGAGTCGACAGCCTTTTATTTTGTGGTGTTTACTCTCCAAATTGATCGAAGAACTATTTCATGATTAAATTTCAAATGTTGTGTAAATTTTATAAATGATATTAATCTAGAGGAGAACAAGCTGTCTTTGCATACATATATAAGGTTGTAAATAAAGAAATTGTTTGTTATGCAATTCCCTTATTTCATCGGTCAGGGTCAAGTCATTACTAGTGGCAAAGGATACTGCAATTGGTGTATTAAACTTTTGGGAGATAAACAAACATGAATGCGTAGAGTACTATGGTCGGAGAACTTCTCATAAATGGTTGTTAAAAATTTTAAGTTAATATTTTAAATTGAATCAACTTCATTATTAAATAAATTTTACTTAGAAGACTTTAAAAAAAGAGAATAGAAAATGGAATGCAGTAAATATTAAAACAAATGTAAATCTTAGCTTAAGACTGCAGCTAATAACTTTAGTATAAATATTAATTGCTAAATATTTGAGATGGCATATTTGATGTAGTTTTATAAAAGGAAAATGAATATTATAGGAAGATTGATAATAGTTTAAATAATCATATAATTGTAGAAAAAAAAGGAAGAGCATGTTTTTCAAATGTTATTAACGGCTTTTTTTATAATGCCGAAATTATTTTTTAATGTGTTTGCATCATATTAAAATATAACTTTTTTTCTGTTTATTAAAATACTCTGATCTTTGAAAGGAAAATGAATGGCATTTTAGACTTTTTGCGTGTCTGATATGTATATAGCAAGTAGTGAAATAATTGGCATGTGACGCATTATAATTTTCTTAGACTGAATTACTTAAAGTCTCTAAAAGTAGTTATTTAAAAAATTTCGGACTATATAAAGCATAATATTTTATCTATCTTCATTTATTAGGCAGTCAGTAATAAAAGATTTTAAAAATAAAACTATACCTCAAAATATTAACTCCTTCGAAATTCTCTACTAATTTATACCTCAAAATATTCCCTTTCGTCATTTATTCACTGCGATGATTCCATCATGATATAAATGATTTAATTATAAAATATTATCTAATTTTCATCAATTTAATGACTAGATTATGATGTAATTTGAGGAGGAGCTTATGATGTAATTTGAACACGTGCTAATTTGAGGAGGTTAAATTTATAATGACGTAAGTGACGAATTTTAAAATAATGACGAAAAATAATCAATAAAAGATGTCATCGTCATTTTGGAACTTAAGAGCATAAGCCACATATATGTGATGAATAATTTAATCTTTGGTTTATAGTAAATAATTAAATTTCTTTGAATAAAAGAAAAATTAGATGTATTACTAAAGAATTTGTAGAGCAGATTAAATTTTGAATTAAACCGGACTTCTTTTAAATGTGAAAGGGCAACTTGGGATGCTAACTTATTTTCAGAAAGTGAAGAGAGTGTATCACATAAAATCCAAAGAATAAATAAATAATATTTTTTTTAATTATAAAATATTGAAAAGAATTTTAGAGCAGTAAATAGACAAAACATAACATATTTCACTATCAGTTTAATTGTCATTAATTCTGGCTTATTAATCCATGTCAATTATATTTGGATGACTATATTTTATGAATATAATAAAAGTTGGAAGAGAGCAAAATATTTCAGAAACTAATTTTAAAATATTTCATTCCTGTCAATACTTTTTGTATGAATAAAACTGAACAATTCAGAATTTTCACTTCCAATTTGAGATATATCCGAGATATTTTTCCAAACCGAGATAAGTGCTTAAGGATCTGATTCTATTGGCTGGTAAGGGTTAACTATGCACAAGGGTTGGGTTCATCTCAGTTTGGTTTTATCAGCGTCAGGTCGATACAGATACTCGATTGACCTGCCACTATTAATATTTGATACAGTATGTAACCGATTATTTTCTCATCGGAACAAAACTTGACGACCATCTACTGATGGCCTTCATTTTGATAGTGATTGAAAGATGGTAGAAAAGGGGAAAGGCTTTGTTGATATAGTTGGCCTAGGAGAAGACTGGAATTCTTACATGTTGTATGAGCACTGTAACAAGAAGTAAAGGTCAAAAAATGAAGATGAAATACGCATGGTTAAAAAACTCACCATGCATGCTCATAGCATAGCCAAGGCAGGGAAACGAACAAGGCTATATCGATTTAACTCTTTGCATGTAATTGATGCTCAGTAATCCTATTGAAAACGAATGAGGTGGAGGATATTATTAGTTGAGCTTCAAAACTGATGAGTATCCAATACTCTTATCCTTATCATTTACGCTTATTTGATATTTTCTTAAGCACCTGGTACAAAGTATCAGATAGATGCAGCATCCCCCAAACCTATTCACTATGTATAATACCATTAAGTGAGCAATAAGATTTTCAGAGCATTTCAAAGCAATATAAGATCCATGGTGCTGTGTGGATTATTTGTTAGAATTGTTTTGTGAAGCTTACAGTCAAAATTTTTTCCAAGAAATCCGCAGTTTCATTTTAAAGAAAAATATATACTATTCTTGTTAAGTGAAGGAGCATATTCCTTTTAAAATAAAAGATAAGATTTAGTCCAGCTATATTAACTTCCAGTTTTTATACAGCACTAGCGCTATTCTGGAGTGAACCTCGTAATTTTGAACAGCGATCAGATAACGAGGATGACGCCTGAGCTGGCACCCCTTTTCAAAATTTCCGCTCTACACCAGCTGGAGAAGGTTTGGCACCAACGATTTAGCTTGCACCAGACCATTTACATGCCAATTCTCTGGTGGAGTGAGATCTCGAGCGTGATCCCCCTTTTCTCGGCTAAATACTTTCTATTTTTAAGGCGAGAATGAGAACTTGGTTTTTGTAAACAGATTGCCTAGATGCTTCATTCATTGATAATTAATTACTTTTTCTGTAATGTAAATTTCACAGCCCATAAAAAATTTCCATTTGTCAATAAATGTACATTTCCATAAAATTCGTTTATAAATAAAAGGTAAAATAAACATTTTGCTCAATGTTAGACATAACGTAAAAGCTACATTACTTAAATCGTAATATTTACAACATAAGGTATATTTTTTTAATAAAATTACAAAACATTTTATTAGTATATTAGTATAATAAAGGCTTTGATATTTGCATTTATAAACTCTTTCAACATTTTAACACAATTATTTCAAGAAAATATTTAAAGTACTAATTAAGTAAGTTCAGAAGTGTCTGTTCGAGATCATAATAAGTCTTGAACTAGGTAATGCATAAATGTAGAGTATGCTCAAGCTATACACGGTCGATCATAGTTTGACACCACTAATTGCTAAGTCCTTCCTGTCATATTAAGGCTTGAGAACATCTGTCAATGCCAGATCTCAAGTGACAAGCATTTCTGAATCTAGAGGATAAATATATGTTTCACTGTTAAAGGTAAAATTATATGAGAAGAAGAATGATAGAAGGTTTGGGATGGATTTGTATGAGATGTGTTAAAACTAAAAGCATTTTTGAATGAAAATGCTATTTTATTTCTTTACTGTCGCTCTGTTTAAATGACAGTTACAATTGTTAAATTTTAGTATTAATATTTAAATTATAATATTTTAAATAATTTTGGAGTTAAAATTTTTAACTTCTCGAAATATGTTAATATTCTTATATGACACAGGCTTTTTTGAAACTGAAAAAGAAAGAAAAAATGTGTAAGGAATAATTAAATAGTTATCTTTTTTGTATTGTACATTTTCTTCTCAAAATATTGAACAATAATCAATAAAAGTACATTTTAAGATTATCTTGTTAAAGGTTTAAATTCTTTTGGAGCTCAAGTTTCGCTTAGACAGTGACTACAGCGCAACAATTTATTGTCTTTGAAGAAATTTCCTATTAATAGAAAGATAGATTTGAAGTTTGGTTTCTTCATTTTTAACTTGCTGAGCACCAATTTGCATTAAAGCAAACTTTATTTTTAAACACTAATGGCAAAGAATGATAAAATATTGGGAAAGATCCTTTTTTTTTTTTTCAATAAACAAGGATTAAAACTTCAAACATGTTCGTGGATGAAATTAATTATAATTCCGATATTTTAAAACCTTGTGAGACTTTAAAAAAAATGAAAAATAAGCGAGTTAAGCGATATTTTAGTAACAATAAGCAAGTATGAATATTATCTTTTTTTTTTTCTTTTATTAGGGCATCCAAAAGTATCTTTCCCATTGCACTGCGAATGACCTTATTTGGCTCTGGTTCTGCTAACATGCAAGCTTGTCTATTAGCCATCTTTGTTTCCGATTTCAGTCGTACTGCACCCTCAAAATGCTCTGTTGTCCATTCGGTAGAGTTGGAAATTCGTACTTTTCTTCGAGCTCGTTCCCCAAGGTGAAACAATGAATTCTACGAATTACTGTCATCATCTGGATCAACTGAAAGTTACCATAGAAAAAAAATGGCTATGATTGATGAACTGAAGAGGTGTTATTTTTCATCATGACAATACGAGATCGCATATTGCATTAGTCGTTAGAGAGAAGCTCTTACAGTTGGATTCAGATGTTTTAACGTAAACTGCATATTCCCCAGATCTCGCTCCATCTGATTATTACTCCTGTAATAAAGGTAAATGCCAGATAGGAATACTCAGAGCTCTCCTCAGGACTTCTACAAATGACGAGCACTCTTCACGTCTAGACTCCTTTATAATAATCATGACTTCCACACCCGTGCAGCTGTTCTTCTACTCTTCACTTCACATTCTTTTTAGGAGAGACAGAACAGCCCCGGACAGAACAGAGGTTAGAGACATGACACTGTCCTTAAAAAATTCTCTTCGCGATAAGCGCTTTAAGTCCATCAGCGAAATAAAAGCGCACCTCGATGTTTATTTTTTGTTCAAAACACAACAATTTTGGAAAGAAGGTATAATAAATCTTCCTAAGAGATGGGCTTGGTTTGGTTTGAGTTATACTAATGTTTGGGTTATGTTGGGTTATATTAAGCAACACTAGAGCTATTTTGGGATGTACCTCGTAATTTTGGACAGCGGTCAGATGACGAGGAAAACACCTGAGCTGACACCCCCCTCCGCACACCACACCAGAGCGACCTGAGATATGGAAGAAGGTTATAGAGAAAAAGACCTCTTATACAACAAAATAAATAATATCCTAAACATCAAATATTGTGCATTCATTTCATATTAGATATAGAAAAGAAATTTATGGAATATTTTGATATGAAAGAAATCTACAGTGAAATTTTTTTTATTCCTTTTGGAGAACTGACTCTGTTCATCTTGAAAAAAAAATAAGGATTAACAGGACATTTTGATGTGAAAACTACTATTCACTCTAAAAAAATCCAAAATAATATAAACTAATTAATAGCTGTATTAAGTAATGGCAAAAATTAATTTTTGTAGTCATTGAGCTCATAAGCTCAAGTGATGGAACATCATTCAAAAATATGCATGAATTATCAGCAAAAATCTTTCATAAATCATAATATTTTTCTAAAATGGTAACCCGAAGAGCATAAGTTATCAACTAAAGTCTTATTAATGGCATTGGTCCGGAAGAGAGCTTTTTCCTTCTATGAATCGTGACCCAAAACGTGCATGCAAGTAGAAATAAAATCCAGAGATATGAAGCCTTATTAATGTTAGACAAACAGGAATTTAGTAGAATGCGTTCATCAGTGAAGCGTCTTAAATCAAGATTGATTCTTGAATTTTTATTTCTGTTTGTTTATATTGAAGATAGTTACAGTAACACAAACTATCAATACTTTTACTGTCTTAGAATTCAACGCACGAAATCCCGCTTGAGAGCAGAGCACGAATGAATGAAAATACCTTATCACGGAGTTTTTTTTTAAAAAAACATCTATAATCATTTTTTTTAAATGTCAAGAACAAACTCGATTTTTTTGAAAAACTTGCATTTAAGCGAAGTTTTCTATTAACCGCCTGGAATAACAACTCATCTAAAGCAAATGATTGCTTTCAGATGTTTTAAATACATGGTATTGCGTGATTCTATCGCATGTGCGTGATATTATGGCGAACAGATTGATTTTGCGTGTCATTTAATCAATATCAATTGGTTCCTCTAACGGGATAACGAACATGCCTTGTCTTATACCTGTTTACACAGGTCAATTATGGGGGATGTAGTTATGAAATCGCTGGCTGTTTGTTTACACACAGATGCACATGCGTCGGGAACTTGTTTGTTTAGCTTCAGATTGCACACCTTTGATGAACAGAAGTCTTTTTAAGGAGCATGCATTGGAAAATGAGTATACCAAAACAATCTCATTGGTCCGTAACTATCGCATGACATATTGTTTTCTTTTTGTTACCGATTCAGCGGCGCTAAATAAACATGATTTGATTAAATTTTGTTTTAAGTCAGATGTTGTGAGAATGTTGCTCGTGATTGAGGACGATATTTGTTTTCAGATCCCTTCCTGGTTCAAAATTTGGATCGTTTTGATGCAAAATTGTGTATTGTCAGCTCTACTAATCAAAGAATAGTTGGAATGCAAGTTACACGTATTGTATTTTTATCTATTAATTGATAATATCTGGAAGACTAAGTTTAGTTTTGTAGTCAATTTTTCTTGTTTGTAAAACTGTGTTTTTTCGAAGAAAATATTTAGATACGAATCACATACTTATTATGTATGAATACTTTTCAATCTTACCTACATATGAACTGGTCATTTAAATAAGAAAAAAAAATAATGAAATGCACTTAGTTTAACATGTTATTTGAAACATTCTTCAAAATTACAATATTCATTTTACAGTTTATCTATCATTACTTATATTTTTGGCTTACACATTCATTTAACGAAAGTGAAATTGGGTTGGAGAAGACGCTATATAACATAGTCAGCATGGCAGTAGATAGAAAAAGACTCTATTAATTAGTTATAACTTTTTTTTGTGTGTAAAATCACATTTTTTCAGGAAACACTTCTAAGTAGATGAACTCAAAAGCAAAAATATTAAATATAAATAATTAAGTAAAAACAAGTAATATAATTTTTTTTACTTCAATTCCTACTTAGATCAAAAAAGAATTTTTTTATTTTAATTATTTTTTATTGAATAATTACAAAAAAATATTAAGTGTCAAAAAATTATTGATTGTCGGAAGAATTGAACTCGTATTCTTCACCTTCACTTGAAAAATACTGAAATCCTCACATTTTACCGATTGAACTCCAGCCTGTTAATTTCAATTTTCGTTACAAACTACTATAACTCTATTTACAGCGTTAAAAATTAATTTAATTTGATTAATAAATTAATATGTAAAAAAAATTGTATTAACATCAAGTCTCATCCACTATAAGTTTTAAAAAATGAGTTTGACTTGAGTGGATGAATAAAAAGTATTTTATTAACGATTTAAAATTTGAACAAGATATATATATATATATATAAAGCAAAAAGCGCGACTCGAATCGATGACCCACCACACAGGCGCCTGCCATGTTTTTTGACCAATATAGTGCACTGCACACATTTCGAAGGGGAAGTTGAATATACTTATTCTATTGGTTAGTTATAAAAAAGTGCGTGTACGTGTGTGTGCAAAATCTCGTTCTTTTTTTCAGTTTAGTTTAGTTATATTAACGTCCCGTTTAAAGCAACACGAGGGCTATTTTGGGACGGACCTCGTAATTTTGAACCACGGTCAGATGACGAGGACGACACCAGAACTGGCACCCCCCTCTCCACACCACGCCACACCAGCGGGAGGACATTGGGCCTGACAGATTTAACGTGCAACAGACCCCCTCACACGGCGATTCTTCGGTGGAATCGAGTCTCGAACCTGAAACCCTCCGGTTTCGAAGCCGAGACTTTACCACCGGGCCCCCGCGGCCCTTCTTTTTTTCAGGAGAGACACCAACAGAGATAAACTTAAAAAATAAAACCTCATCTAAATATAAAATTTGATGCAAATTGCTAGAGCCATTTCTGAGATACTCGAAATAAATTTTTATACATACAAGAATTGCTCGTTTAAAGTTATAAGATGTGTTGCATAAGACTGGAAAATTGTTATCATTGTCTAAAATTTTATTTTTCTCAGTGTATAATTTAATATAAGCTTATTTTAGTAGTTTATTTCAGTTAATTACAAAAACTGTCACCGTAGAATACAAAACAGGATACACAATTTTCCGATAGGTTTAAAAACTCAAAAAATTTCCGAAATTCATAATATACATAAAAAGAGAAATATATTTTCAAAAAAAAAAAAAATCAATCGCTTGAAAAAATTATGACATTTAGCTACAAATGTTTAGAAACTGTTTTTAGATGGAAAATGTTGCTCTTTTCTGTATATTCTGTATTGCAATACCTTATGATTTTATATAAATTCATCTGCACCTATTCTTTAGTTATAGCAGTTGATTTATTTCCACGGAGAAAAAATAGTAAACTTGTTTATTTTCATTCAAACTCTTTTTATCTGAAGGGGAGGGAAAAGCGCACACACACACACAAGTTGCTTTTTCAATTTGCTTTCCTATCATTTACACTTGGTGATTTACAATTCGCTTTAGTACGACAGCATCTTCTATATCTACAAAAGGAACGATCATTAACGCTCTATCGTATTCTGATCCCTTTGATAGCAACCTCGTAATTGAGAACGAGGTTTCCCGCATGGTGGTTGGTTTTCGCCACCTTCGAAGGTACACAAAACGGTGGGGTCTGGCTCATCCCTTCGAGGACGAGACTTGGAGAAGAGTTATACGATGGCCGGTAATGGCCCTTAGGACTCAACCACAGTTCCAGGCAGTGTTGTTATAGCGGTGGTCCGGTTATTAGTTTTTTATCCGTGTGCTTTCTAGGTGGATCGGAGAATCAGTAATGTGACTCATTGTTGCATTCTAAATGTTACATCTTTTATAAATCATTGAATCTTGATTTGAACTATTTCAATCTAATATGGTATTCATGGGTTTATATCTTAAAAAGGACGCAAGCTTCTAAATTTTATGCTAGATTCAAATAACTTGCTGTAAATTAATCGGATTATTATAAATGCGCTGCTTACATTTTTAATATAAGATGCCGAGGAATACAATATAAATTTAAAATAAATTAGGTTTTCATTCTAAATGGATAAAAACACTTTTTGTGCTTCAGCTTGTAAAAAAACATGAGCAAATATTTTACTGTCAAAAAGTTTGTAAAAGTTACATAATTAAAAAAAAAACTTGCATTCGTAGAAATCCAGGCTTCTAGTTAAATATATTGAAGTGAAAGAATCAATACTTTTAATAAAATGATTCCACAGCATAACTTTGCTGTTTTTATGTTTGTTATGTTTTGGAACAATCTATTTATTGTGATTTCGAATGAATATCAATTATCATGGCTTTTCCGATATTTTTATGCTAACAGTAAGATATAAATTAAATGTTCTAATAGAGCAAAAGTGTGTGTAAAAATTTGGACTTTGTTATTTTTCTACATACCATTTATTGATTAAAATACCATATAATTCTTTGCTTCATTTCAATCATTTTTACCACTGTAACTATATGCGTATCTGTAACGGCTTAGAAATAAGCTATGATAAGAGTGGGTATGATAATTCAGTTTCATTAAACAGAAAAAAAAAATTTATGTTACAATGCGATTTCTTAGTATGATTATTTTTTTAAAAAAACACATATATATTATTTTTTTTATAATTATTCAAAATTTTATGTGGGATTTTTTTCTGTTTTTAAGTTTCTGTTAAGTCTTGCAACTTTAATTTTTATGTCAGTAATGAATTTTATAAATTTTTTATATTTCAGTATCAAATTATATCATTTTTTTGTAAAGTAAATATCTGTTAATGTAAATTACGAGTTGGAAATTCATCCATTGGATGGAGAGCTAACTATTAATATTCAATTTATTAGTTTTGATTTTTTTGCTGATTAAATTTAATTTCCAAGACAATATTTAAGAAAACTCTTCATTTTAATAAAACCGAAATTCATTCAATTGAAATTCTTAATAATAATAAAGAATACTTGATCTGAGTAAAGTTCCTCGCTCACAACCTCCAACGAGTATTCCTAACATCTGTTTCAAAATGGTTTGTGCCGCATCTAATTCTAAGCTTGAGTGATCATTTTTAATACCTCAATTGTTAACCCTCCTATTCAATCGTTTTGGTTGTGTAGAGTTAGATATTGAAACAATATTCTTGATTATTGTATTATTTACAGAATAAAGAATAAATAAAACGCTCGGGACTAAATAAAGTCATTTCGTTCATGGCGAACCGCACGAAACTTCACACTTCCTCCCTCATCCTTAACTTGTCATCGTCGTTATCTCTTCGTCCCTTTCGTGGTTTCACCTTCTCTGACAGCACGTGACCTTTCACGACCCCCTTATTATAGGGGTCGTGGACCTTTCCCCTTCTGACTGGTTTGCAGTCTTTACCGTTGGGAGCCGAAGAGTGGGGGGTCTTACAATCTGCTACTGCAATATTACAACATATGCTTCTGGAAAATGCAAATGTATGTATAAAAGAAAGTGGGAAACGTTCTTAAAAAATACATTTAGAACTTTGCAATGCATGTAAGGATATAATAGCCGAAATTATTATAATACAAATAAAACAAAACGCATAGACGTGGAAAATAATAAATAACACATGCAAAAGAAACTTGGAAATGTTCTTAACACATTGATAGCCAGCCCCGCAAAAACGCGGGTTTCTGAGTCTGTCACTTGAGCGCCGGCACCGCGAAAATGTGAATTTCTGAGCCTGCTGCTTGAGCCAATAATCCACCATGAAATAAGAAACTGTATTTTTTTCCATAATTATGAATTAAAAATTTCGATTTTGTTTCTATTTTTAATTACCGTTAAAATGTATATGACGAATAAGCAAATAAAATGTTCTATGTTACGAAAGTATATAATGTTTTAATTTTTTTTCCTGTTATTCAGTGATTAGAAACAAGCGAATAAGGCCGACGTTTGGGATATAAGTGGCCGATACGTTGCCGGCGCTCAGGATTTAAATGTCTCTTAGGTCGCCGGCTGTCAATGTGTTAAAATGTCTAATTACTTCTTCAGTTTCTCTAATTTACATTTAAAGTCCGCTTTAATAATGAATAAAATGAAATCTTTCTTACCATGCGAGTGGTAATCCAAAAAAAAAAAAAAAAAAAAAAAAGGTTTCGAGCAGTGATACTTGGAAAGTAGATATTGTGGATGGAAATATTGGTACCCAGATTGGAAACATAGGGAGCTAATTGTTTTATACCAGTCATTCGAGGAGATAGTGTTGATACAGTGACAGTAATGGCTAGATGTCTAGAGAAGTAGTCTCGCACAGAGGTGCGAGGAGATATATAATTTCTATGGGTAATCGGACAAATGCGTACTACCACTTTCGTACGGGTCATAAAAGGTCAATAAATCACTCGTAGCTCTTTTAAAAAGGGGGTACGTAGTTATAAATCTAGTTTGGCTAAAAACGTTATCTGTTAGAAAGATTATTTGGCGGGAAAGTGTATTGGTGTTTTGATGCGTAAACATAAGGAAAAAACTTTTGTATCTATGTGCTCGAAATATACTGACTCTGTACAAACCAGACCGCCTGTCAATGAAATTTGGCAAATATATACTTTAGGGGGTAGTAAAGTGATTTTTTAAAATTTTAATTAATCAAAAAATAAAAAGGTGTATTGACTTTATTTTCGTTATAACTTTCTAAAAATGTACAGTAAAAAGTACTTTTTACAGCATCTTAAAATTCAAAAAATACATATAAAAAACAGTCTTTTAACCTTATTGTTAAGAATATG
>JAPMOQ010047785.1:3228321-3255606 GCA_026543055.1 Argiope trifasciata | reverse complement strand
ACTTTCCGAACAACCCAATAGAATGCATTAGAAGCTTATAAAGAATACTTATGATAAATATTAATGGCAACATGCATATGCAGATAAGTTAACAAAATAACCAGACTTTTTCCATAGCAAAATATCTGCTACTCGTGCATTGTTTCCACGAAAAAAAATTGAAATAGAATGTTCTAATCAATCAGCACATCCAAACTTGCCATTAAAATCATTTCTAATAAATATAATTAAATTCCCAAGAGATTTGAATCTACTATACAGGAGCTGTAATGTCAGGAGTCAAAAAGATTATTTAAATAATTCTAATCAAGGGGGAGGGAGGACAAAATTTTTAAATAGGTAAAGTTGGCAATTGTAAAGGAGCCCCTCAGCTCTTAACATTTTTTAGTAGTTGTAGAAAGGTATTTAGGTTTATACGTTCATTTAATGACAGAGGGCCCTGCTGACAAATGTATTCAATCATAATCAAGTATTGATTAAATTAATTTTGGAGCTTTATTCTAGTAATATTCCTAATTACCACTTACAAGTTATTCATTATGCCATTTTATAATTCCGAAAAATTTGGAGCATTATAATTTATATATATATATATATATATATATATATTTCCTCATTTTACAATATTTTTTAGAGTGTTATAAAAAGTTGTTTTCATTATTTTGCTTAAAATTAATTTTGCGTTTTAACTATGCGATTTTTTAATTGCACAGAAATGAAATGGACTTTTTAAAAAGGGACTTGTCACTTCAGTTTTCAAAATTTACAACTAAAAATTGCTGAATAAAAATTAAATTAAAATCAGTAAAAATTTGGAGGGAAAAGTTTGTTTCGAGATTTGCATTATGACAGGGTCCCTGGAAGGTTTAAAATAGCCATGAATTCTTCTGAAATCAGAAATAATTTCGTTGTTTAAAATATGGTTTAAAAAATGCATAACTAATCAGTAAGAATTTGAATAAAGGTGTAGTTGTATATTGTTGTAGGGTGTACTACCAGAGCTTCATTCAGTACTATAGTTAATGACTTATTTCCCATATAAGAACGATATTTAAAAAAATTAAAGTTTCTGAAGGACATATATTAATGTAATTAATTTTTAACTCTGTTTTATATTTTAGCAGCAGATTTGGATTACAGCTTAATAAGTAGTGCCACTAGAAGAAAATTAAATGTGAATTCAGCTAATATCACCTACAAATTTTCGCAGATAAAAATGACCAGTTAGCAAAATATTAATATACTTCTGATTTATTAGTAAGCTGCTTATTTTATACACCGTTTACTTACAATATTTCATATACAAAATGCAAAGTCATATAATGAGCAAATGATTTATCTTGATCAGATTTTTAAAAAATATAACAACATTGAAATTAAATCTACGATGATAAATAGAAAAGTTTAAATTTGTAAAAGTGTTCTCTGGAATTAAAAAAAATTAAATAGCATAGAAAATTAACATCCGTAGTTGGAATATTTTCTTACTACTTACATCATTTCAAGAATTTTTTTATAACTGTTCCCACCTTACAAATCGTTTCAATACTTTTAATTGTACTTCATACTTAAGAAAAAAAAAAAAAGAAAGAAAGTAAAAGTTCCTATATTTAAGTAACATACATTTCAATGTTCAAACTTACTGAATAAAACAAACGAATCAAGAAGAAAGGAAACAAAAACTAATGAAACCAAAACTGTTTTGTTTAATACAAATCGTTACATTCATGTAAAATAATGCATTTATCAAAATCTAGATTATTGTTCCAAAGTGGATATAGTATTTATATGACAGAAATATCATTCGTTATTGATTTGTATCATACATTTTTCAATAAACTCATTGAAAAGCAACTCATGCTTCATAGAAAACAAATTGGAATGTATTCAGATAGTATAAAAACGCATGAAATTGTATTAAACAACGTCATTAAGTATTTGAAATTTTGTTAAACTTGTTAACTCTCGGCAAATCTGATACTTTCTGATAACGTTTAAAATGTTGCAGCCTCTTCTAAAACTGATCCTTTAGATTAACACAATCATGTTGTAAACGACACCATTGATTGACAGTTTTATGAGTCGTACGCATATGACAGTACGCAAAAATCATACAACCATTTCTATGATCCAAGGATTTGTCCCATTAGGACATTCATTGACAAATCGTTGAAGTGAAAAAGTGAAAGGGGGCGAAGCAATAAATAGATAGGTGGAGAAAAGGCTTCGTTTTTTTTTTTTTTTTTCAAGCAGCAAGAAGAAAAGTTAATAAGAACGGTTGGGGGGGAGTCTGGGGCCCCCCCCCCCCCTCGTAGGGCCGGCCATGTGCGGGATGCGGCGGGTGCAATGAACCCTTGCCTCGCGTCTCAGGGGTGCCCCACAGTGATTCAGAATTAAAATAATGATCTGAACTATAATAGCTTTTACACGCGCTGAAAGTATACAAATTTGATCCCACTTAGCTGGCTAAGCATCTACTTCGTTGTTAGGCAATGATTGCGATGATACCTATTAAAAGGGAAGATGGAGGATTGATTTATGAATACAGAAATCCACTTCAGACATGTTAAGACAGAGCGGCGAGACTTATGGGCGCTGAGGCTGGGTTCAAAAGGATTTGTATATCATAAGCTATATACTTTTTTTCTGCAATTAATGTAATATTTTTTACGTAGGCATCTATGTATGTTTGTTTAGATTAAGTTGCTCAAACAAAGAGTAAAATAATAGATTAAACGATCAACTCCTAGAAATGCATATTGCAATACTGCTTAACCGGCCATGAACAAAATGAAAAGAATTAAGGAAAAAGTTTTAATTTCGCAGTCGCAGGATTTGGATATATACGAAGTTCATAGTAAATAGTATAGTCTTGTGCAAGTTGCAAAATATTGTTAATATATTTTAAATAGATTTACAATCACTTATCTCACACATTAGTTAATAACTAATAGTTACAGCTTAAAATAATTTGATAATCTATTCTATAAACTACTTAATACTCTCAGATATAACGATGTATACTCCAAGGCAATAACCTTCTGGGTGTCAAAAAATATATCAGAAAAGAAAAAAGGCTAAACTTCGAAAAGTCACAAGTAAATCTGTTTTCTCGATTAAAAAATAATTATGGCAAAGAAACTCCTCCAGCTTCAAAAATTGCAATTCAAATTTCTACTGGGAAAGAATGTTCTGTACAAAGTACACAGTCCAGCAATAAAACAGTTGAAATGGTGAAATTTATTGAAGAATCCAATGTTTAGACAAATGTGACCGAATCAGAAAATAGTGACGAAAATGACAATAACAAATATGATCAAGAGAGTATAAATGATCCTGGTTTATGACCATGTATTATCTATACTTATAATAAAGCTCAATGTGTGTGTATGTGTGTGTGTTGGCGCTCTACAGGCCAGACCATTGGACCTACAGCTACCAAATTTGGTACATGTATATCTTGGAGGTCGAGAATGTGCCACCTCGGAGCCCTTTTTTCGAATTTTTAATTAGAATTTAAATTAATTAAAAATTAAGCGAAATTTCGACGTTTTCCCGCTATAACTTCCGAAAATATCATTGCACAAACATGTTTAATTTATAATGTAAGCTTCTATTTTTAACGAATTTTTAAAGAAATATTTTAACCATGTTTTTATCACGTGACTGGATAAAATAAAAGAATGCCGGAAGTTCGAATAAAAATAAACTATCAACGCAAATCAAATCTAAAGAAATACAACTTTCAGCATGGGACTGGATAAACTAACATAAATATAAAAAGTGATATTTTCTATAAAATAAATGCGAAGCAAAGGATTCTATGATCGTTTGCAATATCTCAATAATTAATTCAATAAATCTTCTTTACGATAAACCTGATCAAATGTAGACAGGATATGCATTGGAATCCCGACTTAATGCATATTTCTATTATCGTTTGCAATATCTGTATAACTAATTCAATATTTTTTTTTTCATTATAAAATGTGATAGTTTCTAAAAAAATAGATACAAAGCTAATGTTTCTATAAAATCTGCAAGAGTACATCAAAGGGAAAAAATTAGGTTTTATCATCCTGTTGCCATCATTTTGACAGAAGTTCAAATTTAAAAAAAAACTATCTTCGCAAATTAAAAGTTAAGAAAGGCAACTTTTAGTACGTGACTGGATAAAATAAAATAAATATAAAATGTGATATTTTCTTTAAAAAATGTAAGGCAAAGGATTCTATGATCCTTTGCAATATTTAAATCATTAATTGAATAATTTATCTTTATTTATACAGGATTAAATTTATACAGGATATGCATTCAAATTCCTTTCCAATGGCCAATTTGTAAAATATTATTAATAGGCATGTATATTGTTTAATACTAATAATTTGATCTAAATGAAGTAAATAATTACATTTTATTTAATTTGAGTCAAACAATACATTTATGAATAATGAGTTTTAGATTTCTTCATACTTTGCTCTGTGAGCCATATTTTACAAAATATTTTTATTAATATTTTAAATAAAAGTTGCTACATCAATCAGTCTTCTAAATCAATCATTAAAACTGACTGATTTATAAAATTAAGGAATATTATTTGGAAAACGCGTTCTTTTAGAACTTTTAGTCCATCATCTTAAAGAAAATATTAATTTCAGGCCAATCAATGCCCGGAGTTACTTCAAGGCTAATGAATATGCGATTTAATTGAAAATTTTAGAACCCTTTACTCATGGCGAACCAGCTTCTCGCCAAAGGCTGCTAGTAACTAATAAATTTAGAATGCTGTGTGTTAAAAACGGACCTGTGCAACATAAAGGAATTTTTGCTAAAAATACTGAAGGTAGATCATTTTCTATTTCATATTACTTTAAAAAAAAATAACAAGTGGTGAAACTCAACTTCGCAGTTGGTTAATTTATTCAAAGACGCAAGACTCCGTGTTTTGTTTTTCCTGTATACTGTTTTCCAAAAGAAGAGGAAATGACCAAACTACACGATTTATAGGTGGCTATAATAACTGGAGAAAGTTGTCAAATGTAATCCAAGATCATGAATGCTCTAATTGTCATATTAATTCGTTTATTGGAAACAATTACTAAAGCTGCTAAATTTATTTTCTATTATTGATAAAAGAAATCAAGTTAATATAAGTAAGGAAACGGCACGTCTCAAATTACTATTTCAAAGAATTGTAGATATGATTCTATTTTTAGCATGTAATAATCTTCCACTTCGAGGAACCCATGAAATAATAGGGAAGCCTAATAATGGAACTTTATGTTTAATCTAATAATTAAGTAAATAAGATCCTGTGCTAATGGATCATATAAAAAAATAATAAATTTCCAAAAATAGAACTGTGCATCATTTAGCGCATAGGTCACAAGTGCAAATTATTGCTGCTTTAGGAAATGATGCCCTTAACAAAATTAAATACGATGTAAAAGCAGCCATGTAATATAGTATCCAAATGAATTGCACTCCAAATATATCCCATAAGCACCAAAATTCACTAATTATCAGATATGTGAGTTTTGAAGCCAAAAGATTAACTATAAATGAGTCATTTATAGGGGTTATTGAAGTAACTGATCTGATTGGAGAAGGATTAGCAAAGACTCTTAGAAAGATTAAACGAACTTGAGTTATATATTATGAATTGAAGAGGGCAAGCATAGGACAACGGTAGCAACATGAAAGGGAAATAAAAAGGTGTACAGTCTTGAATATTTTTTCTAAACCCGCATGCAATTTATATGCTTTGCTTATCACACTTCTTTAATTTATTAATATGTGATGCCGCTTCTTGCAATATATATTGTAAAAAAAAAATTGGGATACTGCAAATTTTATATTGCTTATTTTCCGCATCTACGATGGGAAATTCTACAAAAGCATTTAAACATTACTCTTAAACCATTATGTGACACTCGTAGGGAAGCCAAAACAGATTCGTTTAAAGCTGTGTATACACAGTTTGAACAAACTTGTAAAATCTTAGAAGAATTTATTGATGTAAATAACGATAATACAGCGGTATCCGAAGCTAAAAGCTTATTAGATGAAATACAATAAATGTCCTTTATTTTATGTTTAATAATATGGTTTACAATTTTGTCCAAAATTAACACTATTAATAAACTATTTCGAACAAATACAGTTGCTCTTGACTCGTCTTTGAATTTAGTCAATCAAATTAAACCTGAAATTCAAAGTTTAAGAACAAAATTTAGCACATTTTTAGACGAAGCAAAAGTTCTAGCATGTAATTTGAGCATTTTGGAACATTTTCCTGTAAAATGAATTTGAAAAAGGAAAAGATTATATTCCGAACTAGCCGAAGACGAAATTATAAAAAACTCGCTGGAGGAATTTAGTTGTTATTTTTTTAACACTGTAATTGATAGTGTTATTGTACAAATAGAAGATAGATTTAACAGAATACCGAATATTATTTCTGATTTCAAATTAATCACTGACCTAATTTTTTAAAGAAAAACATGAGTTAGAGATAGGTTCCAAAACCTTTGTAAAGTTTTATAACAAAAATGTAGAGGAAAATCTAATCCAAGAAATTTGTTTGCAACGGGATTTGATTCAGAATGAAAGAGATGTAAAAAACCTACAAGACATATTACAATACATACTAAATAATTACTATAATGAGTTATTTCTAAATGTATTAACTGCATTAAAACTTTTCTTTATATGCCCAGTTATTATAGTAAGTACTGAGCTCTCTTTTAGCAAATTAAAATTTATTATCTTCGGTCAAGCATGTGCTCAGAACGCTTAAACGAACTTGCTATATAAAGCATCGGAAAAGAAATTGGAAAAAATTGTAATTTTTCTGAAATAATTGATGTATTATCAAAAACAAAAGGACGCATAAAATAAACATATTAATATGTGCTCGTGTTTTGTTTTTTTTACTTCACAAAAAAGGCTCCAAATGGCTTCTTGCACCCTGGCCCCTTCATCAAGAAGGCCGGCTATACCCCCCCCCCCCGCATAGGGCCCTGATTTTGCACCCATGGAGTATTTCATTTTCCCGGCATTGAAGGAACACTTATCCGAAACATGGTCACAACAAATGGTAATATTCAATAAGGTGCCGATAACTGGCTCAAAAGTCAGGAACTGATTGTTACAAAGATGGGTAAAACAAATGTGTGATAAATGCCTCAACAGGTTTGGTGATTATGTAGAGGAGTGACCACCACATATGTCTCTTAATTAACATTTGCATCCTGTATATGTTATTAAAAAGACATTGTGCCTTTACCTTGCAAACTTTTTTTGGGTCGCCCCTCGGATAATGTACATTCGTTGACTACTGCGCTGGTAGAATAACTTTCAAATTAAATTAATGGAAAAAATTGAGCATTTTGAAATAAAGAAATTAAACTTTTCTCTAAAGCAGACTCATGTTTTAGAGAAAAGTTTAATGTAAAAGTGGCGTTGTTTTATTACATGAAGTGCCCACGAATTCCCAAGTTGGTATATCAGACCAAAGATTAATAAGAAATACATTGAATCTTTCAATAACATTTTTTAACGGCGCAGAAATGTTATTCCACTAAAAGGCATAAAAAGTATATAATCTTAGAAAAAATAAATAACATTTTTGACAGATAATGAAGCACCAATGGAAAATGTTGTTAACGACAGGAAAATGTAAAAGGTGCTAATATAAAACTGGGTTAAAATTGTTTTATTATTTGAGGTATATGTGAATTTTAATGGAGTTCCCACGTTTACTCATTGAACCAAGAATTCATGAGCTAATTTTTTTAATTTTGGGAAAATGTGTAAAAAAATTTTACATCATTAATTCTGAAATTTTCAGATTTAATTTTTTTTTTTTTTTTTTTTTGGTGATGGTAAATTGTTATTCCTGTAAAACGTAACGCAAATCATGTAACAGCAAGGAAGAACGGATAACGTATAGAAGAAAAATTGAAGTAACAATAAAAGATGTAAACGACAAGAAAACGTTAAAGCTGCGAATGTAAAAGCTGGGTAAAACTGTTATTACACTAAGTGCCCTCGAGTTTCATTTATTTCACGCTTATAAGCTGGACAAAGGATTTATGTGCTAATTGCAGACTTTTGTGATATTGTGAAGAAATTTGTACATCTAAGCACTAACACTTTTCAGTTCCCCTCCTTTTTTTGTAGCAATAACATGTTATTTCGTTTAAAGCCATAGAATGGAAGAGAGATCAGGTGACTGTAAAGGTAAAATGGATAATGTGCAGAAGAAAAAAAAATTGAAGTACCTGAGAAAAATATTGTAATCAGTAGGAAAACGTTTAAGACAAAACCGTAGAAGCTGGGTTATAATGTTGTTATTTTCTTGTGTACGAAGCGTAGTATTGTAAACATCCAAAAATTCTTGAGAGTTTGACTAATTCGCACATTTTTAGACCTGTCTGAGTTCGAAAAACACTGGTTTGGAAAATATTTGTCAATTTGTCTACAGCAAAGATAGCTAAAAAACGCTTTGAGCAAGTCGGATGAAATTTGACATACAGTCTTTGCACCGAATATGCAGATTTTTGTCAAATTTTGAGCAAAATCCATTTATCGGAAATTTCCAGTCCGTTTATTCGAATATAAGTTAACACGATAACTACAAAACAAAGAAAACTAAACGAATAAAATTCAGCACAGATTAGACATCTATAGAGTAGGCACATGTCAAATACTCAGCTAAATTCAACGTGTTGACCGTCTGTTTGTATTTTCAGAAGCATGTAAACGCGATTACTCAAAACCACTGGGATTTAATTATACCAAATTTGGTATGGGACTTTGCAAATATAATTGTAGTTCTGTGATAAATTTTATTTTCAACCGGTTGGTTCAAGTTTCGGTTGTTATTAACCGCCTGCTAGTAATTAATTGTCAACACACGCCAAGAATCATATAATAGATTCGATAAATATCTAAATTCAAGTCAATGGTAAATATTTCGTAGCTATTATATGTGAATGCCACCGCGTAAGGTGTTCTGTGAGAAAACATCTTTATTAGAGAATATGCGAGAAAGTTTTGGGTGACCACTCCCATTCTTTGCTTTATTTTTATTTTTATGGATAAGGAGCGAATAGATTTTGTTGCAGTTTCCAAGTTGAGGCATCGGACACCGGATTAAGGTCTAGTATTGCAAAGGAAATTTTATGTTATAAAATTAGAATATTTCAATAATTCCTTAGTAGCTGTAAAATGATATTCCTGTAAAAGACATTAAAAAGTGAAAAAAAAAACTCCTACTTGACAGATGAGAAGAACGTGTAATATATAAGGAAAAAATAAAGCATTCTTGAAACGACAAACTGTTACTTTTCACATTTTAATTAGCATTCGTAGGCGAATACTCTAATATCTGAATTAAAATAATAATCATCAGCTAATGAATTTCGAAACTTGTAGCAGTTACTCTTATAGTGTGACTTTCCAAAGTAAATCAACGACAAAAAGTCAACTTACAGGTAAAGGAATTTAGTTTTTCATTAATTATGCTGTCAAAAATACTCAAGCCCATAAAAAAAACCGTCCGAAGTAAGAAAAAAAACAGCAGCTTCAGTTACCAAAAAAATGAGATAAAAATAACAATAATTGGCATGATAATATAACACGAACCTCGAATACTGATTGGGTCACTGACCAAAATTGACTAAGACGCTCACTAATTGAGCACTTCAAGCAACGTATCGTTTTATCGATGCTAATATGACAACAAACAACTTCCTACGGCAATAACGAATAGCTATAGAAGAATGGAAAAGCTGAAGTGATTTGTTATATTATCCCAAGGGAATACGTGTTCCTTGCATATTCCGATATGTATTTTCCCAACTAGACACAAATTTACAGATATACTTTTTATAACTTTACAGGTTTTGTAGAATTAGATGTTTATCTACATAACAATTATGGCGATAGAAGCCTGTTTTATTATTTGAGATCTCGTCGTTTTGCTGATTTTTTTTTTTTAAATCGATGCTAAAATGACTACAAATAACTTCCTTCGACAATAACAAATTTATAGAAAAGTGGAAAAGTCGAAGATATCTGTTTGTTATCCCAAAGGAAATTCAGAGACTTGTGGATTTCGATAAAAATAAATTTTAGAAACAAGAATTGAGTTTGCAGAAATACTTGTTACATTTTTATAAGTTTTGGTGGAGCAGTTGTTTATTTCTATATCCTTTCTTGTGATGGAAACATATTTTTTATTTTCGCAGCAAAGAAAACCTCTTTCATTGTGTATCATTGAGGTTGTTTTTTTTCCAGCTCCTACTATTAGTTCAACCTCTCTCTGTATATATTTGTTTATTTTGTTCAAATTTTCAATCATTAATAAAATACTTTTTATTCATCCACTCAAGGCATTGATTAAATTTAATTAATTTTTAATACTTTAAATAGAGTTTTAGTGGTTTTTAATGAAACGTGAAATCAATAAGCAATAGCCCAATCGGTTAAACAATTTTAGTGTTTTTCACGTGAAGTTGAAGATGGAGAGTTCAATTCTTGCGAACATTAATAATTTTTGATATTTAATTTTTTTTTTTGATAATTATTTAATAAAAAGTAACTAAAAGAAAAATTTTCTTTATTGACCTATGTGGGAATTAAATAATAATTAAAAAAATATATTACTTGTTATATTAGATCTTGTCACATTAAGTCAACATGTCCTCTGAATGAGACTGCGACCCTAAGCTAGCATATTTTTTAGGATATGTGGCACAATTTATTTTAATGAGATGTTGATTTAGATATTTTCGAAGAGAATTACAAACATTGAGATAAAACATAACGTTTCTATAAGTCTTTTACAGTTATCTTCGCTTACTGTTTAAAATTGAAACATATTTAATGAAGCGTTTTTGATGAAAGATTCATACAATTTTAATCCATGACTATATTTGACTAATGATTTAGCAGCTGCGTATATCACAAGTGAATGCCAAAACATAGAAAGAGTTCAGATTCGTGGCAGGATTGTTCATAGTTTCGAAACGGAGATTATACCTAATTTGAAAAGATGTAAATAAAACAACTCGTTCGCCATTTTGAAGAGATTCGTGAACAGCTTTAGAATAAATATTGGTAAAAATTGAAACATATACAGCCAAGGAATAGAATTGATAAAGAATCCGGTCTGAGAACTTTCTCAAGGGTCACCCTCAGACAGGGATTCAAACCAGGGATTTTTTCTGTGAAGGGTCTGACTTTCGTCAAGAAATTATCATTTTTTTTTTTTTTTTCAAATTTTCGTTCATGATGAGGATAGGATACTACAAACAGTAAATCAGCACTCCGCCGTCGCTTCAGTATTATCTCCCACCATTATTCACCACCGTTCCTCAGTTCTGGACTACTACTACTTCACGACGACCAATTCAATTCCTCTCAATTCCGGACTACACTGCACAGCTTGAATAGTTGAAGGTTAGAGGTATAGTATAATCATGTAAACTATAAAAAATATTTTCCGATCTATTTACCGCATCTATTAACCATGGTTTAACCACCAAATAACTCGCCAAGGAGATACAAGAGATTCAATAAAGATGCTAAATTCAAGCTAGACGTTAATATTTCGTAGCTATTGTACGTAAGAACAATTAAATCTTTCTCTGAGGTAATAGTTTTATTAGTTTTTTTAGAGAGTGTGTGAGAAAGTTTTAGGAGAACCAATCCTATAGGTTTGAAATTTTATCTAAACATTTTATAAAAGTTTAGCGTTTTTTTCCAGTAACTTCCGAAATTATTGCAGTGCAAATAATTTTGCACCATCTTAGATTTCAATTGAATATTTTCTCAACTATATTAAATGTCATGGAATAAATATAATTTCTATGTTTGTTAAATTTCAAAAGAAAATATTTTAATCACATTTTCTCATATTAAACTTGAGAACTCTGAACGAATATTTAAAGAATCGCGAGATAATATAACTAGTTTCTTTTATTACCATGCTGAAAGAACACTAAGTTTTACAATTTTAAAAGAATGAACAAATCTAATTGACAAAAATGAATATTTGATTCTGAAATAGAATAATAAAAATAGAATAAATACTATTTATGCTTCTGATTTTATATCCTTCGATTTCAATGAATGTATTCATTTCCGACAAGAAAATAAATATCATTCTTCCTATCATTCTGAATTAAACAAGAGAACTATTTCAAACTCAAAACGATATTTTAAAGATTATTTCTTCTGTGGCAGCAACAAACCGGGAAAAAAAACCCTATTAAACAAATTAAATGTATATAAAATAATCAAAATTTTAAAATTACAAAAGTTGGTGTTGTCACCACTTTCTAAAATATTAATTTAACAAACACATTATTTACAGTAAAACACTATAGTATTTCACAAATAAAATATATATGAAATAATCAAAACTTTAAAGGAGCATTAAAATAATAAATAATGATAATAAAGGAACATTCCGCAGTTGAGAACCGCCACACACGAAGATCAAGAGTCTGTCAACACGAAGGAGTTTTTGCTAAGAATTTTAATGGTGAATCATTTCCCCCCACTTACAACATTTGTTCATACGGAGTAACAGATGATGAAAAGCAACTTCGCAGTTGACTGATTTATTCAAAAACGTAAGACTTGGTATTTTATTTTACTTGTATATTATTCTCCAGAAGAAACGAAAAATCTACTTGATTTATAGATGTTTATAATAAATGGAAAAAGTTATCAACTGTAATTCAAGATCTTGAGTGTTCTACCTGTCACAATTCATTTATTGCTTGAAAAGAGTTACTGAAATTACTAGATTTATGTTCGACCCTTGATATAACAAATCAAGATATTATAAATAAAGAAACGAAAAGACTTAAATTACTATTTCGAATAATTATAGACGTGATTTTATTTTTAGCTTGTAATAATCATCTGTTTCGAGGAAAATGTAAACTAATAGAAACGCCTAATAATGGTTACTTTTCAAGTTTGATCGAATTATTAAGTAAATACTCTTCTGTACTTATGGATTATATATATATAAAAAAAATTCCAAAAATAGAATTGTGCATGATTTAGCACATACATCACAATAACAAATTAATCCTGTGCTAGGAAATAAAGTTCTTACTAAAATTAAAGATGATACAGAAGTATCGACTTATTAGAGTATCCAAATGAATTATACTTCTTATATTTTCCATAAGAAATAAATTTTAATCTTTATTAGGTATGTAAAATTTGAAGAGAAAGAGTAAATATAAATGAGTCCTTTGTAGAGTTTATCGAAATAACTGACTGACTAGCAAAAGCTCTATTGGAAATATTAAACAAGTTTGATTTAGACATGGATTGTAGTGGACAGGCATACGACAACTGTAGCAACATGAACGGGAAATATAAAGGCGTAGAATGCAGAATAATTGCTTTAAATCCTCTTACAATTGATGTGACTTGCTTATGAACATTCTTTTAATTTATTAATTTATGATGCCACTTTCATCAATATATATTGTCATTTTTTTTGTATATTGCAAAGTTTATATTGCTTAATTTCTGCATCTATAAACAGATGGGAAGTTCTACAAAAGTATTTAAACATTGCTCTTAAACTATTATGCAACACTCATTGAAGCGAATATAAATGCGGTTAAAGCTATCTATAAACAGTTTGAGCAAACTTGTTAAGTCTTAGAAGAGTTTATTTATGCAAATAACAATAATACAACGGCATCCGAAGCTGAAAGTCAATTGGATTCAATACAAGACATGATGTTTATTTTATTTAATAACATTTGTTTAATAGTATGGTTGACAATATTGTCCAAAAATAGCATTATCAATAAACTATTTCAGTTTAAAACAGTTGTTCTCGACTGGGCTTTTAATTTAGACAATAAAATTTAAACTTAAATCAAAATTAACCTCCTTTTTTATACTAATTTGAATTTTTCAGAACATTTTACTGAAAAACGTATTCGAAAAAAGAGAAAATTTTTATTTCGAAATAACACAAGACGAAAGTATATAAAACCCGGTTGAAGAATTCCGATGTTATTTTTTAACTCTGTAACTGATTCTGTTATTGTATGGATAGAAGATAGATTTAAGTATTTCAAATTAATTTCAGGTATAAAATTTTTTGAAAAACATGAATTATTAAAATGCTGCCAAAATTAATATCGATGGAGATGAAAATCTAATCCAAATAATTGTTTTGCTATGGAATTCGATTTTGAATGAAAGGAGGGCATATAACGCACGAGACATACTGTAACACACTCTAAATAATGCTAAAAATGTGATTTTCTAAATACATTAACTGTGCTAAAACTTTTCTTTATGTTGCTTGTTACTACAATAAACGAGCGCTCATTCAGCAAATTAAAATTAATAACTAATCGTCGTCGGCCAAGCATGTTTTGCATAATGCTTCAATGCCATTGCTATACTGAGCATCAAAAAAGAAGTTACAAAAAGTTCTAATTTTTCTGAATTAATTAAAAGCAAAAACAAAATTACGCATCCAATATACATACAGTAGTAATATGTGTTTATATTTGCATGTGTTTTTTTCATTGTAAAAAATTTAGGACCCCAATGGTTTCTTGCACCTGGGCCCCTTCATAGAGAAAGCCGACTTTATCTTGCAAGATATGTGTGAAATAAAACTGATGGGTTTCTATTGACATGAACATGAAACGAATCTTTCAATATTTAATTTATTATTGATTTTGTGAATTGAACAATGAGATTGTATAGAATTCATTATTTGATTCACATTAATATCAAATATATGCAATTTACTATCCATCACACGATCAGCTTTCATCATTACTAGGAATATACACTGCGCTCTGAAACTGACAATTCAATAATATATAAAACTATATATCTCATGGCAAGCGAATACATAAGGATATATTTCAAATACATATTGATCTATCCAATGCTGAAATTGATTCCTCTTCCTAATTATAATGCTTACCCTCAATGGTCTATTGTGCATTCTCTGAATGAGAAGCATTTATCTAACAAATCGATTCTTCCTAAGTTATATATAGTTTAAATTTAATAAGCTTTCAAATTTTACTGCATATATTTGCTGAATTATCGTCTCGCCTTGAATTTATATTACGGTCTGAATAATTGTAGATGATTGAAGTTATCAAGAATTGGAGATTCAGTTAGGAAATAAAGCTTCAGATATGACATCAGTGTTGAAATCTTTACTATCGTGAGCAACTGATGGGACGAATATCCTTCAGAATTTCATTAAAAGGGGCAAATATTTATTGATTCATAAAAATTAGATTTTAAAACATTAACATTTATGAAATGAGTGCCCTGAGTTTTCAAAGTGGGCAAAATGTTACGTAAGGAAACGAAGCAAAAAATATCTCGATCTTTTTTTATCTGCTGAGCTCACCATAGATACAAAAATGACACCGATTCTCTACATTTGTCAGGGATTTTGTAACGATTAGATTGGCAGTAAAAATAGGTACGTACCCCTTCCCCCCCCTTTTTTTTTGGAATCTTTCCAAAATAAAATATGTGGCCTACTTGGAACCGCATGTAAGGTTATCTATTCATTTTTTCTTACTTAGCAAAAACCTGCCCGTCATAGATGAGATTATCCAGTCCGACGAGATAATAAGACTGTCTCTAAAATTATTAGAAGAGAAATGTGTTAGCTTCCCAGGAGAGTGAGCTTGAAAATGTGAAAATATAAATAGCTTAAACGGTACAATATTTGTACCACTTTCCAGGAGATGGTTCCAGGAACAAATTAATTGTAGTTTAACTAGAGGAGAGCAGGCATGGCACATGTCATAGGCATCGGCTAAACAGAGGTTAAAAATTACTGAATAAATTTACTGAATTTATGAGGAATATAAATTCTTAAAATTTGTTTTCCTCTTGTTTTTTTTCTCCTATATCTCAGCAATTTGATGAGTTTTGTACTTAGCTTCGTCGAATAATTTTCAAAACCTAGTATACATATTTAATTTTTCATATTTATTTTAAGATTCCTACAATTTGGCTGTTAGGACTAAAAATTAATTTCAATTTATCTAGTTTGGTAAATCCACTGGGGCAGATAAAGCCAGATTGTCTACTCTTCGACAAATACGAATCACTTTTATGAGTGAAATTATATAATTATAAGCCAAATTTCATTCCCTTATTTCATTTGTTTTGATTTACATGCTCTTGGACCAAACGAATAGATCAAATAAAAATTTCTTTGACATGTTTCATTCACAATTTTCTCTAAATCTGCGACGTTAAAACGTGATGAATTTCAGTTATTTAGGTTTATTTGAATTACACAGGCAGATACATAGATTTCAGTTATTTGGGTGAGGGGGAATTAGAGATAATAAAATCTCGTATCCCAATCTTTTGATGGTTACAATGCTTTAATTGTGCACTCTTCGTAAAAAGGTAAATTTAAAAACATCTTTTTTTTTCAGTTCACTGCTTGCTAGTATGAGCTCTTCGTTAGATTCTCAGTCGATTTTATGAGTTTTAATCAAAGGATTTAATGGCGAAATAACTGTATGAAATGTAGAATTACACAATACCGATCGAAGTAAAGGATTTTTCTTTAAATTTATGTTTGCAGATTGGTGCCTCTTTTTTTTATATTTTTTAACCCTTTGCACTCGAGGGTTCCGGAGCGGAGCCATTTAAAATTGGTCTTCGAACTCGAGGGCTCCGCTGCGGAGACAATGCAAATAATTTTCAGTTTTTAAAGCTGACAGTGTGTTTATTTAAAAACTGAAAATTATTTGCATTGTCTCTGTAGCGGAGCGCTCGAGTTTGAAGACCAATTTTAAATGGTTCCACTCCGAAGCTCTCGAGTGCAAAGGGTTAAAAGATCAAAGAAATTGTGGGGAATCTCTAACTTTAAAGTTAAATTATCACACCTTAAAGAATTAAACCATTATTAAAGAAACCAATTACATGAAGCTTAAAATAGTACATAGTTTTGTTAGCTTTCATATTTTATTGTATTAACTATACACTATTTTTCTCTACGCTTATCAAGGGTTTAGAGGCATAGTAGCTGAAATCAAGGAAAAGAGCAAATCATGTGAAACCACTCACATTTATTGTCTTGTAAATCTGAAATGAAACAAAATGTGCTTTAATCGACGGGAAAATGTAAAAACCAAGAACGTAAATACAAGATAATTCTGTATTTAAATTTTATTTAATTATTCCTAAATTTTGATCAATTCGTTGAACTTTGAATATTATTTAACCACACTGAAAAAACGCAACCCTTATTTTCATAAATGACCGAACAAACTCATTCACTTAAACAGTAATTCCACACAAGCGAAATACTCTTTGAGTTCAGAAAAAGAAAAAGAAAAAGAAAAAAAAAAAAAAGATCATTTCACCATACGTCGAAATATTACACTACTCTATACTCCGCTTGATAATAATACTTCAGGTTTCCCTGAATTTAAAATCAATAAAAATCTCTCTTTCTTCCCTTACAGCAACCTCTTTTTCGGGATACTGTATCCATCGAGCTGTCAGCTTTCATTTGCCATAGCCTTTAGGAGGGCGGATTATAGTTTCAACGCCGTCTATCAACTTGACACGCGATTCCGGCCATAGCGCGTGACAAGTGACCGCATAACTCTCGCATCTGTCAACTTCAGACTTTCTCTCTTCCCTCGAGTATTGGTGATTCACAGGTAAGGGCACGCATTAGGGTCATTCCAGCAAGGATCGAATGACCGACTCGATTGCTGTCATTCTCATTATCCGGAGACGAAACTGGCTGACAGAGAAAAAGTGATTCTGGATGCCAGAGTGATTAGATGCGAACAACAGATAAAGAAGTGGTATTTTTTGAGAATTATGATCAGATCTCTATTGTGGAGATATAGAATATTATAAAAAATTTATATTTCTTTCTTGGTAGGGTGTTAAAGATTATTATTTACGCTTTTCGTATAGATAAATGCCATAAAAGTGAGAGTTATATTTTATAATTATTTTTGATACGAATGCAATAAGGTGCACGCATAAGGTATTTTCAGTGCTTTTGATAGATTTCTATATTGAATATATTAATAACTAGCCGCCTTTGGTGACCAGCTGGTTCGCCATGAGTATTGCGTTCTAAAATTTTCAATTAAGTCACATATTCATCAGCCTTGAAGTAATTCCGGGCATTGATTGCCCTGAAATTAAAAATATTTTTTTTCCTTGATGTTGCCAAAATATTAAATATGTTTTTTTAAAGAAAGTGAAAAAGAAAAAAAAAATATTGAATAAATGATTTAGATATTGCAAACGATTATAGAAACCTTGGCTTTGCATTTATTTTTTAGAAACCATCACATTTTATTATGGAAAAAAATATTGAATTAATGATACAGATATTGCAAACGATTATAGAAATATGCCATTAAGTCGAGATTTCAATGCATATCCTGTCTAAATTTAATCAGGTTTACCATAAATAAAGAAGATTTGTTGAATAAATGATTTAGATATTGCAAAAGATTATAGAAACCTTTGCTCTGCATTTATTTTTTTAGAAAATATCACATTTTATGTTTCTTTTATTTCATCCAGTCACGTGCAAAAAGTTTCCTATCTATAGACTTGATTTACGATGATATTTTTTTTATTATTATTATTTGAACTTCCGTCATTTTTTCTTTTATTTTATCCAGTCACGTGCTCAAAAACACATGGTCAAAATATTTTTTAAAAATTCGTAAAAAATAGAGGCTTAAGTTATACATTAAAACATTGACACCATTAGAAAGCTAATTTTTTTATCTTTAAATTGATATAAAAATCATGTTTTTGTGATAATATTTTCGGAAGTTATAGCGGAAAAACGTCGGAATTTCGCTTAAATTTTAATGAATTCAAATTCTAATTAAAAATTTGAAAAAAGGTCTGTGCACATTCCCGACCTCCAAGGTATACATGTACCAAATTTGGTAGCTGTAGGTCCAACGGTCAGACCTGTAGAGCACCAACACACACACACACATTGAGCTTTATTATAAGTATAGATATAGATTTTCTTTGCTTAAAACTTGTGCTATTAGCATTTAATATAAAAAATAAATGTCATAAAAAGGAAAATGATATTCCATGGCAATTCTTAAAGCTAAAGTCATTAGGCATATGAAACTTAAAAGTGTGATATTTTTATGAGAAGAGTAACATGAAGGATATAACAGTAAAGTTTTTAGAAAAAAATATGCGTCATCTTATTTTGATGTTAAGAGCATAATGTTGATATTATTAAATTTCATTTAAAACCAGTGAGAGTATCTCCCCAAAATCTTCTTCCTTATTCTGTAATAAACGAACACCCCCTCCCCTCCTGAATAAAATTGACTTTTGGCAAGGCTAAGAATGCTTTGCAAGACAATGGTGGACAATAATCAGGAAATATTGATCTATGACGTGAAATTAGCATTTTTACTGAATCTGTCGTGTGATACTTGGCAGGATTTTAACACAAGAAAATTGAATTTCTGTTTTAGGCATGTTTTTTCCCCAACAGATTGAATCCGAAATTTGACACAGAGTTGTTAGTATTGTAGTCACAAATCACCTACAAATTTCACATATTTAAATTATTGCGTTTGGAGTTATAGCATCTGTGAAATTGCATACCTATTGACGGCTAATCTCTTGACGGTTTTGGTTCAAAATATGATAGGTATCTATACACTAGATGTTAATTTGGTGCATCTCTACGTTTTATAGTTATCATGTTAACTTTTATTAGGGCAATCGCATTGGCAAACGTCCAATGAATGGGTTTCATACAAAATTTGATAGAAGTATACAAATTTGATGTGAAGACCATATACCAAATTTCATCCATCTAGGTCAGGGGTCGGAAACCTGTGGCTCTTTTCATGTAAAGTTGCTGCTCTTCAGTCCCATACGAAAAATTAAAAATTTACTATCAAAATCCTTAAAAAAAATAAGAAAAAATATTTTTAAGCACCTAATCTTTGAACAGTTTCTATTAGCTTAATTGCTAATTACAAATCGTAAAGCTTAACATGACCGCGGTGAGATAAATTAGAATTATTTCTTTGTTCCTAGAGATAAGAATCCGTGACCATGTCTATCTTTCAGCCAATTGCTCTATTTCTGTCTCACCAAAACAGCCACCGTCTGCGAGTTGAGGCCCTTACATTCGACGGAAGAAATAGTCTTCCAGAATGCTGCAGTGTGGTGAAGGAGTTGACATATGAAATGCTGACGGTCTTCGGTTCGACATATTCTTGTGAGCAAGCGTTCTCTTGCATCAATATAATTAAAGTAAATTCAGAAGTCAACTAAAAAATATATATCTATAGTTGTGCTTGAAACTTAAAACAACAAGCTATAAGCCAGATTTAATCAAACTTTCAAAAAGCCAGCAAAACCACGGATGTATCTATCTTTGTGTTTTTATATGAATAAAGATTATTCAGTCTTTAAAGCCGTTTGTTTTAAATCAAAAATCAAATATATATAAGCAAATACTATAATATTAAATCGAAAATTTTTAATAGCTTTTTAAAAATTGGCAAATTTTGTAAATAGTTGTTTTTGGCTCTTCCGATTCAATAGGTTGCCGACATCTGATATAAATCAAAACGGGGTTGAATCATCATGTTCACAGACAGACAAATTTCAAGAAATGTATTTTTAGAACTCAAATATGTCTGAAACTTGGATATTCATCAAAATCTCGCATTTGATTTTTTTTCTAATAATTTCAATACTTTCTCTATACTTCGCATATAAGAAAGTAACAATAAAAATAATAATAATGTTTCAATATGATTCTTGATGGGAAGCAATTTGCAACTGATAAAAATGTGGCATTTTTGGGATTTTATTATCAGAGTTGTATGATGGGTATATAAGTAAATGTTATTCTAAAGATTTCACTCTATTTGCATGGAGCGATGATAAGTGTGTGATTAAAAGTTACATGATTCGCATAAAGAATATATGCCATAAAAATGACGTATTTTCCAACGATTCTTTATGCACGAGTCATTAGTGCGAGCAACTGACAAAATTTTGTTACTTTTATAGCGTTATGGGAATATTAATAGTTTTTAAGATAACAGTAGTTAGTTTCTAAAGTATATAATATTAGTACATTATGTTTAACATTAAAAATAAATGCCATAAAATGAGAATTATATTTTTCAATGATTCTTTATGCATGAATCATCAATGCAAGTAACTGACAAAATTTCGGTACTTTTTTATAGCGTTATGGGAATATTAATAATTTTTTAAATAATAGTATTCAGTTTCTAAAGTGTATAATATTAGTACATTATGTTTTACATAGAAAATAAATGCCATATAATTGAGAATGACGTATTATAAGGATTTTTAATGCCAGAAATTATGTGTGGTAATTGATTTAATTATTGATAAAGTGTGATATATTTTGTAAATGCTACTCTGATCAAAGTTCCGTTGAGGATACAAAAATAAGTTTTTTAAGCAAAAAATTTGTACTATTTTCTTACTAAAGTTTTAAGGGTCTGATTAAAATCTAGTTAAATTTCATTAAAAACTGCTATAAAGCCGTTTCCTGCCAATTCTTGATGTATAAATAATTTTGCAAAATGTGCTGTTTTTATAGTTTTTTAAAATCAGAATTTGAGTATGGATATGTTAGAAAGATTTTCAGTTATTTATTCGATTTTAAATTTTCAGTTAACAGTATTATTTACTCGCCACGACGTTAAATGAGTGGGTACAAAAAGGTTTTAAAATATGAATGATGTATTAAGGTGAATTTTAATTCGAGAAAGAAGAAACGATAAACAATAAACAACTGATAAAATTCTTGTTTAAATTTTAGAGTTAAGGTGTAGTTTTGTAACGAATGTATATATATATAAAAAATGTTTGAAATAATTTGTTAAATACGTCATTCAACTGAAATATGGTTGTAATTTATGTTCGATTTTTAAAGAAAGTTTTTTTTGAATTTTAATATTTTCATAATCAAAAGGATTATGCTTTAGTGATTTCTGATATTATAAGGGTTAAATGCTTTGGTTTGGTTAAATGCTCACCTTATAAACGTTTCACATCTTTATAGTTATCAGGCCAAAATTGTTATTGATAATGTCTAAGAAAATGTTTTGATAAAATTCTGGCACTTTTAGAGTAGCAACAGATTAAATGTTTGAATTATTCTAATTAAATAAATTCCAGAAATAAGAGTTATTCGAAATTTTAATATTACTTTAAATAAAAGGAATTATGTTTATTTGTTTTTCTGTTTTCTTGGAGTGATTACAAGTATTTCATTCAAAAAGTTTACTTTTATACTTTTAATGTTGTTATCAAATATATCTTGTCGTAATAATGTTATGAATATATCATCTGTTGAGAAACACAGAGTTGAAAATCCATATAATTGTTTTTTTTTTTTAGATCATTTAATAGCGACTAAATGAATCCTTTTCGCCTGCGAAAGAGAAGTGGAACTCTTTGCCCCTAGAGGGCGCAACGGTACGGCAGGCTCCATTGGAAAATTTTAGTTATACTTTCTCCAAATGACAAATATCGGACTAATATCATTATGATTTTCAATAAATGATTTAAAAACAATAATTTAATCATTATTTCAACATATTTGCTTAATAAGTTGCTGAATTAAGTGCTGTTGTAGTCTCAAAACGTTTCATCAAGAAATTGACAGTGATTTAATATTAAAATATTTTCAGAGATATGTTCAGAGAAAGCTTAAAAGTTTGGACAGCAAACATAGCAATTCCTTGTTACCTTTAAATTGGGCAATGTGCTTAACGCACTATTTTTAGATCTAACTTACTATTACAACGTTTATGTAAACGTTAAATCTTTCATTTGTTCTATATGTTTGATAAGTGAAAACATATTTCCTTTTTGTCTTAAAACAGTAATTTCGTTTTATCGAAAATTACCGTCTTCTTAGAATGATAATCAAGTAAGAAATAATAAGGAATTTTATATTTTACTTCAGTAGAAATTGTGGCGAGAAAGAACTTGGCTTATTTCTTAACAAAATATTTTAAAAAAAGTTTTAGAAAATCCAAGGGAAAATTTCTGTTCAGAGATTATTTTTAATATTACAAACTGTCAAGTTTGGTATACAAAATAAATAATAAAAAACTGCATTTATATATATATATTCAGGTAGTTTGAGCAACTGTGAAATTTTCAACGGTGATGATTTTTTAAAGAAATGTGTGAAATAAGATTCAGTATTTTTTATTATCATTCAAATGTAAACTGAATTCATTTACCCTGAATTAATCTATTTAGTTGACATTTCTAAATTCATGCTTTAAAAAAAATTCGCAACTGACAAGAGTTATATATTTTATGTATTTGAAAAGTATTTCAAAATTTTATACATTCTTTCAGTAGCCATTACCAAAACGATTAATTTCATGTATTAAGTATCATATTTAAGAGCACAATGAGCAGTATTTCAGATTTCCTCCTTTTTAAAACTGTAAGCATTTTTAGCATTTTTAATATGTTCCGATTCCAGCTGTTTCATATTTTCAGCCGACAATTTTCCCCAGCATTTGATTGATCTGCGAAACATATTTTTCATCAGAAATGGTTAGCTTAAAGTTCGAAAGAAATTTGTCATAACACATGTTAGGGAGAATATTTAAAGAATTATGGATGTCTTGGATCTAAATGACATAAGGTATCATTGATTTTTTTTTAAATATTTATAAATAAAGTGAAAAAAATATGATAAGTAGTTTAAACTGTCTTTATGGATATGACAATCCAGTAAAAAGTAAAATATCTTATATATATTGTTATATATGGCAAAATACGAGTACAAATGAAGCATGTATGCAATTCTATATTTGGAAATATTATGTGAAACAATTTCAAACATGTCTTTTATTGATCAATATATGTAATGTTAAGCACAGAAGCTAACTTCGAGCTTTTAAAAGTAGAAACGGAAGCATTTTTTTTTTCCTTTACACTTTTATTCTGCCCTTTTATGACATCTTTAAAATAACTGGATGAGTCGATGCTGCTCGGTTGTGATGATTGATGATAAGATCTTACTTCCCCCATATCTTTTACAGTAGAATTAACTCAGAAAGACCATTGAAATCCATGGTGACATATCAGATTTTTTTTAAAGGTTTTGTTCCATTCTTTTGCAGTGAACAAACTCAATAAACGTACACAAAAGTTCCAAACTAAGCGGAAGTAAAAGAACTATTTTGACTTTCTGGAAACGTGAGAAAACTTTCAAAAGATGCGTGAATTTCTTTTATGCCCCTAAATCCATGAATTTTTTTTTTGTCCTGCAGAATTATATATTGGACTTATTTCTAGAAAGAGCGAAAACAGTTTAAGATTGTCCATTGAGTTAAAACGACCATTGACTGCAAGAATTCCATACTTTCAGTAGAATGAATTATTAGGAAGGATTGCAAATCTTTTTTAATTCCGTTTCTTATATATTTTTCTAAAAAATGACGTTAGAGCAAATTAAGCAAGATTTCCTTTTTTTTTCCTGTTGTTACAGATGCCAATTTAAAATAAATTTCAAGGAAAATTACTGCTTTTGAAAATTGGAACTATGCTCAGAATTTCGTTTTATTCTTCATTTAAATGAATGGAATTCTATAATTGCTCAGAATTCTAAAATTGATTCAATTTTGCTCTTTTTTTCTGAAAGTGGAACAACCGGTAATTATACCTGATTTCTCATTTAGTCCAAGGTACGGAAGTAGTCAACTTAACGCAAAGCTAAAAAGGCTAATTTTTTAAATTTGTGTTAGCTTCAGAAATTGCTTAAATACATATTTTGAAGGAATGAATAATTATTTAAAAGTGTATAATTATCTAAGTTTAGTTTTTTTCTGTAATTAGAAATGTAATTTGCATATTAAATGTGACCTTCATTATATTGCAAGATATTAGATGTGCCAAATTTATGAAGATTTTTTGTTTAATGCTGTATTCAAAATTTTGTAGTATGAAAATTGATTTTATTTGTTCATTTTATTAGTATTTACTTAGAAATTCACCGCTCGCTTCAGGGTGAGAGTAGGCAGATGTATTAAAAAGATGTTATTAGCCTTGTTGCCAAAGAAATAAATTTGAAAAAACTGCAGATTCTAATAATCATAAAATATTAGGATTATAGCTTGTTTGAATAATTAAATAAGTTAAAGGGCAATCCATTTTTATTGATTATATATTAGAATTATAATTATTCCTTTAATTTTTTATGATATATTTCATTGACAGATCCTGTGAAATATCACAGATTTTATATATTTTCAGCATATATACTTAATTCTATATTTGGAATTTATCATTTCTTAACAATCTATCGCAATTATTAACAGTCGAATAACTGTAATAAGACAACTAAGTTAAGGTTAATTTTTTCAGAATTTTAATATTTTTATAGGAGTGCAAATATGAAACTAAATTCATTAATTATTAACAGAGAGGTCTCATAATGTGCACTGCCTGAGATCGCATAATGCCTGAATCCAAACCTCCTTATGAATAGCAATAACCCATTAAAATATTAATAGGGAAAACATGAAAGCGCATAAAACACACACACATGAGAGAAGGGAATACAGATATTATTTGAAATTCAGAATGTTAATAACGATTGCCAATGCATATTGTTTAGATTCATTATAGACAGCCTTTAATCAAAACATTTTATACGTAGTAAAAGGGACAGTTGTAGCCTCTGAAATCATATAAATGTTTGGAATTTTATTGTAGTATTTTTCTAAAATGTTTTTGAATGTCGCAACAGTTTTTCACATATAAATATATTTTGAAATTTTAAAGAGCGATTATTAACATTTATGTAAATTATTGATTTATTTGTTAAGGTATCCGACTACGTTAAAAACACTGGTTATTTACCATATTAGCTAATTTTTGCATTTTTTTTAATTTTTAGTTTAGACTTCAATCTTTCCAAAACAGTTTACCTTTTCAAGAAAAAGGAAGGCGTGACCTATAATCCAGGGGAATTTTAAATAAAACATATTTTTCAGCTAAATTATTTGTATTTAACTTCAATTTTCCCAGAACTTTAATTTTCCTAAAAATTTTCCACCGTTAACATGATATTTCAAAAACTAATAGAGGTATTTACATAAAACTTTCAGCGTGTGTTTTAAATAATATGGTCAATAAAATGAACCAAAAGTTTTATTGTTGGTGAAATAGTTTTTCATTTATAGGGGTTTTTAGAAAAATTAAGTTGTGAATTTATGGAAAAATATGTATGCATGATATGTAAAAAAATGCATATATATGTATATTTTTACCCATAACTTCTTTGAATCTCAAACTTTTTCTTAGATTTTGGTTCATTTCATTCATTATTATATTCTATAACTTGTGTACAAAGAAAAATAGGATTGCTGCATTGCAATTTTGTGTAATCATTTTGGTTAAATTTATTAAAATTTTCAATGAATTTTCCTATTTCTCAAAATATATTATATTTTCAAATAATTTTTTTTGTATTTATAGCATTTTCTATTATGATTGACAATGCATCTAAAAACCACAGTTTTAAATAGTTTTTAAAAAAATCAAATTTTTCAAAAAAAAAAAAAATTTTTTTTTCAAACTTAGTCAAATACTTTATAAAAAATACTAATAAAAACCGCTTTTATCAAGGTAACCCATTATATTAAAGACAACTATTACAGATAATTTTCAAACCGAATTACTTTATATATAAGAAAAACCATTAATAATTATTCAGAATTTTTGCTGGAGCGAATTTCCTAAAATACTTTCAAAAATTCGCAAAAGCTGTGAAAATAATTTACAAAAAGTATTTTTGCAGCTTCAAATATAAAATGCTTTCCGAGGCTTTCTGCAGCGGTTGTAGTTGATTCCGAGCTTCACATTCTTTCGAAAGATTGTGCAAAGTTCCGGAAAATTACGATTTTCAATCAGCGACACAGCGAACGGAAATAACCTACTTCACTTCCCCTACAATATACCTCTACTAATGGAAAAAAGAGAGGAGTGGAACGATTGTTCTACCGTTTTCTCTCCTCTTTCGCCCAGAAAATTAATTTAACCACTGGCAGTTGTCACAAGAAATAAGTTTGTTATATGAGAAGATGAAGTTAATTACAGATTCGGATATTCCGTTTCACATTTGAAGGTTATTGTAAAATTTGATCGATTTCGATTCTGTAGTTGCAAAGTGGT
>JAPMOQ010047785.1:3181766-3228311 GCA_026543055.1 Argiope trifasciata | reverse complement strand
AATAATAGTATATGATCAAATATTCTTTATTTTGTTTATTAAGGAGCAAACATCCTTGACATTCAATATATTCTCCATTTCAATAATCCGAGAAGAATGACTCCAAGGTATGAGTTTTCCTCGAAGAAAAATTATTTTTCCCCCGATCGCAGAATGTGGTGGAAATGAAATCAATATAGAGCATACCGTGAAGTCAAATAACCCCTAACTACGTTGAATGTTATTTGAAAGGCATCTCCGATCGTTTTAAAAGCTGATATAAGCTACGCATTCCTAACTTCACGATCTTACATCTAATTCTAATAATAGAAAATACGTGGGTGGCTAAGCAAATTTGACTTGTTTAAAAATAGTTTGATAAAACTTTTAATTTTTTTCAGAGAATTTTAAGTTAATTTTAAACAGTTCCTTTTATTTAGTTACTTTTTAATAGATATTCAGATTTTATTCTAGTCATTTTTACTCGTTTTTACTTCAGTTAATTACTTTGTAAAAGTGTATAATTAGGAAATTCACTTTCCACTTTATGTCCCACAGCTACGAAATTTTTTACAGTTGAAAATTCCCGATGGCAATATACTATTTTAAATTTTATTTGTATACATAATTTTCAGTAAATCAATGAAGTTTAATTACATTTTATTTCTATATGTAATTTACAATTTTACAAAAAATTGTCTTAAATATTTCTTAATAAATATAATAAAGAACAAATAAATTTATTCAAGAATAAAAGAAGAAATTTATACTTAATAAGTAATAAAAAATTTAAATTTAACTCCTACTTAGGCCAACAAAGAATTTTTTATTTTAGTTACTTTTTATTAAATAATTATGAAAAAAAATTATTGATTTTCTTAACTTTTACGTTAACAATATTGAAATCCTTGCATTTTACTGATTGAGATACTGCCTGTTGATTTCAATCTTTCATTAAAAACTGCTAAAACTCTGTTTAAAGAATTAAAAATTATTAAAGTATTAAAATTAAATTAAATCAATGAATTAATATTTGAAAAAACTGTATTAACATCAAGTGTCATCCACTACAAATTTTTAAAAATGTATTTGAACTTGAGTGGATGAATAAAAGTATTTAATTAAAGACAGAAAATTTGAACAAGATATATAAATAAATATATATAGGGAGGATGTGAACTAATAGTAGGAATTGAAAAAAGGAAAAAAAATCAATGCACTTTCTATAGTACATGAAAAATTAGGAGCTACTTATTGTATAAAAACCATTCTGGATTAAACGTGAAACACCGACTGGTGGTTTTCTATCTGTTTTTTGCTGTATAATAAGTTTGAAATTGGATTTTTTAACTAAATTTGGTGTTGAAAATTTGTTTCAAACACAATAGCATGAATTTATTAAACTATTACATAGCATGAATTTATTAAAATATTACATAGCATGAATTTATTGAATAATGCATTATTTTTTTCATGGTAAATGCCTGGCTAGAATTTTTCTTTATTCTCTCACAAGATTTTGTAGCATTACTAAATCGTGCTTCTGCACCATTATATTTAACCAACTAATGAGTACCTTCGAATTTTTATCCACATTTTTAAAGATAAATATTAATATCTTCATATTTACAGAATTATCCTGAAATGAATGAAGAAAATGAATGAAGAAATTATGCAGAAAAAAGGAAATAACATTACTTAATTATAATATCATTTTTCGAATAAATATAGTTCTTGAATGCATTACATTTACCTTGAATCTTGAAATAAAAAAAACAGTTATCGCCTTCATGAATTTCTTAAGAGTAAAATCAAAGCTATCTTTTATTATCACAAAATTTATCTAAATTTTTAAATGATGAGAAAAGAAAACGGTGCTAAATCTTAATGACGCTGTTTGATACTAAATCTTAACCAGCTTTAAGAAAACGCTAAAACATTTAAGGTAGAAACTTGAGGAAGCTGAAATTTTGTTTCTTTTAGTTATCTACTATCGTTTTTCAATATTTTTGGCTTCTAATGGCTTTTCTAAAACCTTCCTTTCAGAAAGCAAATGCAATTTTGAAGGCTATCTGCCTTCCACTATATGGAAATTGATTATGGTTTTATAGCAGTGTTTTGTTTTCATTGATTGCAAAAGTCTATTGAGCAGTTGACATGAAAGGGTTTGTTGAAAATTCTTTAAACTATTTGAAATTTTAAAAATACTATATGCAGGATGATAAGGAAATCTGAAGGAATTTTAGGAGTCTAAATTTCACAAAAGCAGGAGAGCAAAGCGATACTATTTGCCCAGAAAAAATGAAAAGGAAATCGAATTTTTAAAATCATATAACCAGATTTTTATTGCATTAAAATTATACTTGGAATCAGTAGATTATTCTTCAATTGGTTCATCAATGCGACAAATAAAATAGGACAAACAGTTAAATAGTAAACATTCATTGCATCTGTCGTCTGTACCATTTTGATCACTCATGTTTTTTTCTATCAGAAATTGTGCTTAATGCTTTTAAAAAATGTAGCCCTCAAACTAAAAGTTAAATAAAAAAAACGACACATTGAACAAGCATGTTATTCCACTCATTTTTTTATGTAATGGATTGCTAACTGACAGAAATGCTTTCTCAAATCTACCGATGAAACAAAACTTTTCAGGCGTATACAATTTTTTTCCAAATTAATAATAGATTTTGCAAGTCATTATTGCTTTTCATAAATGTTCTCATAAGGAAAAACCTTTTTTAAGCATATACTACCAACTGAATTCTGTTTCCTAATGAAAAAAAATCCAGTTTTTTAACACTACTGTTTGTACAAACAACACCACTCTATTATTATTAGTAAGATATTTATTAATTCTAAAATGACGCAACTTTAATTATTATTTCTATATTATTTCTGTTTTGTATGTCACTGTTGGTTTCTCAAAACTATCATTGGTTACAATTTTTTCGATTATTTATAATATATTTCTCCATATTAAATATTCATAAAGATTTTGAAAATACATCACAATTCTATCACAAATCCAACTCTCATGAAAGAAAACTCAATCTTTAAACGTATGCGGTTCACTACTCAAACTATAAATCCGTATTAACACCAAAGAACACTAGAACTCCATTTTAAATGCTTATCAAGATTTTGAAAATTCATTACAGTTTTATAAGAAATCCCTTTCACATCAAGAAAAAATCATCCTTTAAGCATAAAGTGTTCATTACTCGAAATATAATTCCATATTAACTCCATAGAACACTAGAACTCCGTTTTAAATGCTCATCAAGAGCTTGCAAATTCCTCACACTTTTATCCGGAATCCCCTTTTTTTACGATGAAAAACTCATTCTGTAAACGTATGCAGCTCATTACTGGAACTAAATTTCGCAACATAACAAAACCCAAAATAATAATTAAGGATATAACAATATTCCGCTCTCATTCCAATCTAGGCAAGATTTTCATTAAAACGGACTCTTTTCATGGATCCCTCAACCTGTACACTATTAACAATACCAGATGATTAATGGAGGTTCAAGAATAAAGCAACTACTTCCGGCAACGCCAAGTGTTTGAAAGCCTTCTACCTGATTTTATTGGGGATTGTCATTAAGTCGGGCTTTTCATTTACATAGAAGATGGTTCCTTTCGCTTAATTAAAATTAGATGGTATGGAGAAAGCCGGGTTTGCCTAAGTCTAGCTGCTCTTTCGTTAATTATTGCTCTCCTAAGTCGTATGGTCAGTTCATCGATTTAACAAGACCTCATGAATAGCTCGAGAAAGCTATTCTGAGTTTTAAGGATGAACTTAAACCATTTGGCGTTGGCTCTTTTGGATTCAAATGAAATTCTTAATTTATCTTAAATTTTAATCTTGTGCATTCAAGAATGAGGTTCATTCATTTTTTTTTTATTTTCTCGTATAGAAATTTCGCAAAGAGAAAGTGTTGTCACCGCTATGAAATTCGAACTCTTGATTTTGATGAACTCCATGCTTCAAATCTTCCTGATACCGAAAAACATATTTTTGTAATTATGTGTGTTGATGTGTCTGTTTGTGAACGCAATAACTCAAAAACTCACAGGGCAAAGAAAAATGCAACTTAGTATATGGTCTTTACATTAAATTTCTAGATATATACATTAAATTTTTGAAGGAAATTCGTTCACAAGCAGTCTGGGTGGATTTTCTGTCTAGCGATCCTAATACAAGTTAAGAAAATAACTACACAACGAAGAGGACTAGATAAATAAAATTTGGTACATAGATTTAATATTGAAAGTTAAATATGTATAAAATTTTGAATCAGATCCGACAAAAGGGGTTAACTGTTTGTCCGCCTATACTTTCAGCAGCATACAAATGCGATAACTTAAAAACACAAAGACTTAAATGAATGAAATTTGGTAATTTATTTTGTGATTATAATTGTAGCTTTCTATCAGATTTGGTTTTAATCAATCAGGGAAAAGATTTCCAAAATACATATTCGACTTTTTCATATATATGTATTAACCGCTTTCCAACGAATAATCTCAAAAAATCTCCACCAATAATTCGCACTTCAAGAAGCTCTTTCGAAAATATTTTTTGGTACTTTTCCGTTGTATCGGCGCAACGAAAAAATCGCAAAATAATTGTTAGTGGCAAAAAGTGAAAAATCCTCGAAAATTCGGCAAAAATGCCAAATTGCGTCAAATTTAAAGTTCAAATTCACATTATTCACTTGGCTACTTTGTTCGCGTTTCGTTCACGTTGACGATATTTGTTTTGCTATTCGCTTCGCTTGGCAACTCACGTTTGACTCATATTAGCGACATCTTACGCCAATCTACGGAAAAAAATGCTATTTCCATTTGGCATGCAGTCATTAATACCCAGTATATTTATTAGAGAGCATAATATCCGGGGAGATCACTGTTGCAGGTTTTATTTATGAAGTTTTTTATTAGATGAAATGTCTTTCATTCTATGATTTTTGTAGGTCTGTCAAGTTTGTTAGATCTTGTAAATTTATATGAAACGATTTCAGGAAATAGCTAAGGACTACTGTTTTGCTCAAGGCCTTTTTTTAAAAGTTGGCACAAAATATAAATCCTGCTAATGAGTTAGTAATAAATAAATCGCATAAAATGCTTCATTTTTTATGTTTTAATAATGTATAATCAACTTTATTCAGCTTTACATGAATATCAAACAAAATAAATATATAAATAAAAAATGAAATAAAATAAAATTGACATTTATTTGAGGATTGTTCCACATTTCGTATTTAGCAGTTTTTGATGGGTAAAATGTAATTATTAGAGCTGCTGAATGTACATTTTAAAGTTTCGTGCATTTTTGTACCACAGTTTTTAAACGGTTGACAATAGAAACTTATGATTTTTACTTTTGTTGAATTTATGGGATTTGAATAACAAAGATTTTAAATGGTTTGAGATAATTGGTATTCCGAAATATTTGAAAATATTTTGCGATTTATCGAGATACATATTCCGGATTATCCACTGCAATTTCAATTTTCGAGTGAGGAACTTGGAACGTGTCTGAATTTCAATTAAAGTATATGATCCCTGTTTTTCTGCTTTTATTCAAAACTTTTATTTAATTGATTCATAATGACATACACGTAAGGATGTAATCTGACAACAGATTTTTTATTCACTTCCTTGTCTGCAACATATTTGAAATTTTATCTGTTTGAATATCCTCGATGACCTTGCACTATTTTAATTTTTTTCAAAGCTTAATTATCAGTTATTCTTTAATTGAGGTAAATTTTGATTCAGTTTGAGTGGTGACATCTAGAAGTGAGTTAGAATAACGTATAATCTCAAGATCAAAAGATAAGCCATAATAGAAATTAAATAAGTTATGTCTAACTATGCCAGTAAAAATGTGTTTTGAAAATCGGTTTTAGTTCAATTTATTCTCTTAAGTAAATAATTCATACTGAAAAAGATTACATAACTGAAAAGGTTGAAAGAGAGTTTCTAAAGAATACTTTTTTCAATCTTTCCTATTCATACAATAGGGAATCTCAAATCAAATATTTAATTTTGTGATTGGATTAGTTTAAGGAAACTAAATAAAATTATTATTTTAATTTCCATACACCATCTTGCATTTTTTAATTCTTAAAAATAAATATATATTCATTTGTAAACAATTATTTTTATTTTATTTATTTATTTGATATTTCTTTGGTGCTCTTCCTGTTCTTCCAAACCAGTATCCCGAATGTCCCTTCCGTGTTTTGAAATGTTCTGGACTGAGGTTTAATAAAAAAACTGTTTACAAGAGATTAAGAAAATCTTATTTAGAATAAAAATATTTTTGTCGTCATTTAATTTGATAATATAAATTGCTACGTACAAACTATTCGTGTGGTTCTTAGAGAATTCAAAACAGTTTGTATTTTTTTTTCCTTCAAAAAGGAAATCGCCATTACAAATGTCATTTTTCAGGGAAGAATACTTTAAAGAATGCTTTCTAAATCTTTTTACCAGAACAAATGTTCATCATTTGTATAACGGGAGCCAAACTACAATGCAATTTCAGTAGATTCAGCTTGAATCACAAAAAACACCGGTTAGAGAAAGCAAATTTAAATCTCAAGGTGAATTCCAAGAAACGAGTCAACCTAAAAAAAAGGGGAAAACAAAATAAGATGGATGTTAAGAAGAAGATTTAATTTACGGTCTGAGTAATTCTTCACTGACAAACAAGATTCGTAGAATAAGAATTTCATCGTCTAGTTAGCATGAAAACTCCTTAAAAAGTTGAATTGTTTGCAAATAACTTTCTTAGTTATATACAATTCCTGGAATTCTCTTTTAACTTTAATCTTCTTATTTCTTGTTTACATGTGAAAGCTCTTGCACTTTATTTTTTGTTCTAAAAATTAAAAAATAATAACAATGGAACTCTTTTTTTTTTTTTTTTTTTTTTTTTCAGGATTGATAATACGCTTGGAAACAGGAAGGAAATGAATATGCATTTATAAGAAGATCATTAATTAACGAATAATTGGAATTTCTGCTCTTTTTTAAAGAAAATAATGTATAATGAATTGCAGTTTGAGCGTGCGATACTTTTTTCGACAATAACAGTATGTTTTGCAAGTGCCATACTCAAACAAATTTTTTTTTTTTTGTCAGAGAGAGAAAAAAGAATAAAAAAATGTTTTTTTCTTGCTCTCAATCTGGAGTAGATAAAGATTTCGAATAGAAATTTCTGCTTATAATAAAGAAGAATTTGTTTATGTGTTTGTATGTATCTTGGAGTTCTGCAGGCCAAATTATTTGACTTAGAGTTATCAAATTTTGCACTTATATGCAATGTGAAAATGTACACCATCGAGAAATTGCTTTGAAGTTTTAATTAAAATTTTGATTAATTAAAAATTAAGCGAAATTTCAATTTTATCCATAGTAACATTCGAAAACATTAGAGAACAAAAATTATTTTTACATCTAAAAATTTTAAAAAACTGATTTTTTTAATAAATGGTGATTTGTCTTTTTTTCCCTTGTCGAATACGTTTCAGTTTTAAACATGCTTTTAGTAAAACTTTTGAACTTTAAAAAAAATTACAGTTACATTTTAGTATATCAACCAACTATTTAAAAAAATTAAAGCCAGCTAATTTAAAAATAAAGCCCAAAGCTGGCTTCAACTTTACCAGAGGGGCATGTAATTTCAAGTAGCTTTATATGGAGCTAAATCATAGCTAGGTTAAGAACAAATGGAGGAATATTTATACATAATATATACAAATATTCTTCAATTTGTATATACACTGATGGAAAAAAAATCCCAACACTAGGAAGGATCTGTGCTAGATAAATGAAATTTGGTAGGCGTGTTTATACATCTGAAAGATGACGTCAATTCAAATTTCGAGCTACGCGCATAAGTGTGGTGCTAGTAGCGACACTATGAACATGCAAATGAGGTTTGCTTTAAATAAGCGCTGTAAGGTTCGTGATCGTTATTTACAGTTGAGATTTGACGTAGTGGGTTAATGTTAGTCAAGGATGCCTCTGAGAAGACGAAGAAGCCGTTATCCACAGCTCACTGAGTTTGAACGAGGTCGTGTTGTAGGGCTACGCGAAGGTGGGTTTTCTTTCCGCGATAAAGCTGAAAGACTTGGCAGGAATGCATCCACTGTGCATGAGTATTGGTGTCAGGGGTCAAGGGAAGGTACTGACTCAAGAAGACAAGGTTCCGGGCTACCATGTGGTACTACTGAGAGGGAAGACCGTCGTATTCGGCGTATGACTGTGGCTAATCGTACTGCGTCTGCAGCTGAAATTCGAGCTGCAGTTGGCACCATAGTGACACAACGAACTGTTACAAATCGGTTACTTCAAGGACAGCTCCGAGCCAGACGCCCTGTACAGTGCATTCCACTGACTCCAAACCACTGCCGTTTGCGACGTTAGTGGTATTAAGCTAGAGCTCATTGGAGGACGGAGTGGAGATCTGTTGTGTTTTCTGATGAAAGCCGGTTCTGCCTTGGTCGCAATGATAGCCGTTTGTTGGTTAGAAGGAGGCCAGGTGAACGACTGCTAGTGACCTGTCTGCGGTCTAGACGCACAGGGCCTACTCCTGGAGTTATGGTTTGGGGAGCAATTTCGTATGACAGCAGGAGCACTCTCGTGGTTATCCCACGCACCCTGACTGCAAATTTGTACGTCAGTCTAGTGATACAACCTGTTGTGCTGCCATTCATGAACATCATTCAAGGGGGTGTTTTCCAACTGGATAACGCTCGCCCTCATACCGCTGTTGTAACCCAACATGCTCTATAGAGTGTCGAAATGTTGCCTTGGCCTGCTAGATCACCAGATCTTTCTCCAATCGAGCACGTATGAGACATCATTGGACGACAACTCCAGCGTCATCCACAACCAGCATTAACCGTCCCTGCATTGACCGCCCAAGTGCAACAGGTATGGAACTCCATCCCACAAACTGATATCCGACACCTGTACGACACAATGCATGCACGTTTGCATGCTTGCATTCAAAATTCTGGCGGTTACACCGGTTACTTATGTACCAACATTTCACATTTGAATGGGCTCTTCTCGCCAATGGCTCTACCTGTGATCTTGAAACTTTAATCAATTAAATATGTTACCTAGACAAATGTATTCCTAAAATTTCATTACTGTACAATAATTTTTTCTTGGTGTTGGGATTTTTTTTCCATCAGTGTATAATATACAAATATTCTTCTATGCTGTATTTCTTTTATATGAGTCTGGAAAACCATATGACATAAATGTGAGGAAATTTGTAGTCTATATGCGACTTATAGCTAAGAGATATTAAATTAAATTGTCATTGTTTACTCAACATCTTTGTATCAAAGTGCCCACTAAAAGATATCCAAAAATTATCCAATAAATATTCTTTTATATGTTCGCTCGGATTATCGAAATGTTTCAGATAAATGAATCCTATGTGTAGCATCAACTAATTAAATCTTAATCCAAGAATAATAAAAGGGATTAAAAATGCTTGATATTTATAAAAATACGAAAAGAAAAAGCGTTTTTGTTAACCATTGAAATTTCGACATCATGACATTTTTTACTCAAGGGATAGTTTTAATGGCCGTTTGTGGGTTACTCGCTAATTGAGTAATAAGGTACTTTTCAGCAAGTTCCTTTTATTTATTTCTTGGTGTGATTTTTTTCGGAATCATGCTACCAGAATTATAATTCCCTACTGAAGAGTAAAAACCATGGTTTGTATTCTCTCCCCCACTAAAAAACAGATTATTGTTCTTGCATGATTCCCATAATTTGGAGTATCTAATAGAAAGACTACCATTTCCTAGTGTTGAGTTTGAGTTTCCTAGTGAGATCAAGTTGTTACCGTAACATGCAGCATCATAAATAGCATGTTTTGTGACTTATGAGACTTTATCTGTTATCTGTCAGCGATTTCAGATGAGTGAACGTTTCTTGTTTTTTCAATAGCACCAACTAGGAGCGACCAAGAAACGACTTACCTACTTCACAAGTCACTTTCGCTTGCACACACCTCACAGATAGAACACAGAAGAACCATATCCGAATCGGGACTTGAACTCATAGCACTCAAATCCTATACCAGGACACCGGTTATCGCAATTATCATTTTGCATGTATAATACCCTGAGTTTGGATTTGATGCACATTGATTCTGACGTCAAGGGGGTGAAAATTCTCATGTTCGTGTGGAGTGAAAGTTTGGAAACTGGGATACTATTTCTAGTGTCACCATCGTTCACTGATCAGAACTGTAAATTAGAGATCTCTTTCGGAAATAAAGTTCGTTCAGCTTCAAGAAATTAGACAATTATCCAACTAAACTGATATGAATCTGTGTTACGCATGGGTCTCGGTAACCTTGGGATAAGATCTCAAATTCGAAACCGGAGGATTTCAGTTCCAAACCCGATTCCAACAGTCGTGTAAGCAGATATGGTGCATTCTTAATACGTCGGAGTCAAATGTCCACCCGCTGGTGTGGTGTGGAAGTATGGAGAAAGGGTGCCTGCTCAGCTATCCTCATCATCATTTTATCGTGATTCGAAATCACGAGGTTCATTCCAAATAGCCCTAATGTTGCTTTAAAAAGGGATGTTAATGTAACTAATCTGGATGATGCAATTATAAGAGGTAGGTCAATACTTTTTGAAAACAATTTAGTTTATACAATAGAAATGAATATATTTTATCAATGACAAATCTTTGAAAATGCTTTGCTCTAAAAGCTGCTGATCAGGATAAAAAAACAGACAAATATTCAAATTTATTGTAGAATTTTTATCTCGAAATTTACGACATCAGTGCTTGTTATGTATATGGTCTTAACATTGCCCAAATAACAAGTGTTAACGACCGGTAAAATGAATTACAAATTCATCATCTTAAGAAAGCTGGTAGGTTTAGTGTTAAATTATGTCAAGTATAGATTCCTTCTATAAAAAAATGCATTAAAATAATTTTGTATCAAGTCCTTAATGAACGCTGGGTGTGTTTATTATAATGTTATTATATGGTTACTGAAACAGTCAAAGATATTAGACGGTTTATTTTCGCTATTAAAGAAATACTCATTTTTCGCCATATGTGCATCTAATTATTAATTATCTACCTCATTATTTGACCATCCGTTTTGTTTTTAATTTACTTGCCATAAATACAGCCATCAGATGAAATCCATTAATACCCAATCTATCATTATGTATATCTTTTATCCATCTTCAATGATTAAGGTTGGATATGTTAAGAATACTTCTCTCTAAACACCCTCATTATTTGCTGGAAGAGCAGCATTCTTGGACTATCCCAAAGCTATAGCAATGTCATTTAGCTAAAGAGTTTGACGGCATAATGGTTTTTTGGTTTATTATTTTATTAGAGGAAGAAGTGCTTGCATTCTTTGGTCTATTATTATTTGTCCCAGAACATTAACTCATGATTAAGGTTTTATGTGTGAGAAGGCTTAGATGTGCGAAAGAATTCTGTTTCCTTAGTACCTTTGATGGCAATGAATAATAAAACTACAGAGGCTGTTCCCTCTCCTTTTAAATGATGTTGACTTAGTACAAACTAGTTTTTTCTATGTAAACCTCTTACGATTTAAAAGTTCTGCTTGATTTGTTTTTAGCTATTATTCCACTTCTGAATTTCCACGAACATGATGCTATTTCTTAAATTAGTACACTATGTTTCTACGATTTTTTTGTGGTACATTAATCATTCTAACTGTGCAATTTCTATTTTTTAAAATTTCATTTGTGATATATCTGATATATATCTGAATATCTTAATTTTGTGCGTAATATATCCGATATATATCTGGTTATCTTAATTTCATGTGCAATATATCCGATATATATCTCAATATTTTAATTTCATGCATGATATATCTGATATATATCTCAATATCTTAATTTCATGTGTGATATAATTGATAGATATATATCTCAGTGTCTTAATTTCATATGTGATATATCTGAATTCCTTAATTTCATGTGTGATATATCTGAATTAAACTTTTGAATTAAAGTTATTAAACTGATACCATTTTTTTGTAGCGTTTTCCCCCAAAGAGTTTCATAGTGGATTTAGACGAAAAGTTAATGCTTTTTCTTACAATTGTACAATTCTGGTTTTAAGTTACTGTCAATCAGGTGGGATAAGCTACAACACTAAACAGTTGTAAAATTGCGTACTTTTTCTTAAAGTAGAAAGTGACCCTAAAATAATTATTCTTGTATGGAGACAGTGGAGGCTAAAATTAATGAATTCAATGAAAGCAAATTTTATATTCATTTATATTGTATAATATTTGAAATGATAAACATCGCAAAAAAAGTATCGAAAATCACAGGTGAAGTAACTTTTACGCTGGGAAGGAAAACACATAGAAAACGTTACACATGGATCAGAAGCCTCTAATGCTGATTAATAAAAAATATTTTCTATGAGTTTTACTGTGATAAATCTGCTGATTTCCAAATGTGAGTTAAATGTTAAAATTAAAGCTATTAAATACATGCCAGTTTTTTGTAACCTCCCCCCCCCCAGGAATTCAATAGTCGATTTAGATGAAAAGTTGCATGCTTTTTCTTAATATGCAGGACAAAGTATTTGTTCAGTTGCATGCTTTTTCTTAAAGCATAAGATGATCATAAAATAATTCTTCCCAAATTTTAACCAAACCGTAATCGAATTTCATATTCATTCAGATTGTAGAAGACTTGGGATAATAAAAGCCCCCCCCCCTTCCCAAAAAAAGATACCAAAAAGTCACAACTTACATACTGGGAAGGTATGAAAACTGGAAATATTATGTATGGATCAGAGGCTTATAACGCTGATAAATAAAAAAAGATTTTTTTGTGAGCTTCATACTATATGCCATTCATTTCTGCGCCTTTTTTATTACGTAAATAACAATAGAATTTTGCATAATTCATTTTCTATGCCTCCATTATAATTATTGACCAATTTTCGACTCTAATAGTGGCAATTTTTGTTATTAAAATTTTTTACCGAATTCATCTTCCCATGACTTCTAGACTATATGTAGAAATTATGGTTCCATTCCGTTCATTAGCTTGAGCTACAGATGCCACTAAGCAGGCAAAGTTACTTTATGGCTATCATGTTGGGTTTCAGATCGATTGATATGCTGGGAAAGAAGAACATTTCTTCCTTAGATAATCGCTATAAAATAATTATGATAATAATGAGAAATTGTTTACTAGACATTTTTATCTATACCACTTTACAATTTTTTCCTTAAAAGAAAAATCTCAAAGGTTAAAACTCAATACTGAAAAATGTATTTTTCTTTTTAAATTGTTTCTACAAGAGGCTTAAATATTCTTGTTTAGAGTAAAAAATATATTTTTACCATTAAATTCTATCAGATATATTCCAGTTTCATCGAATGCTGCAAGGATTTTTTAATATTCAGTTCCAGTAAATTATATTTTGTTCTGGTAAAGATGAAAGTATCAATAGAAAATTAATGAAGATTCATGACTGAACAATTGAAAAATAGAAAGAAAAAAATAATGGAGTTTTTGAAAACATGCTTTTATTAGCATTCTAAAAAAATATGAATAAACAACCTAAATCTTCAAGAATAAGGCCCTAATAACAAAATAAATGACGATTAATATCCTAATTTCTAAAAAGTTATTTCAAAATTATTATACTTATGATAAAATAAACATAATAAAAAAGTAAACTACAAATGTACAGATCGGTATTATAAATATTACGAAAAATCCAATCATCTAAGAGCAATTCGACCAGTTCCTCTTACTTATACAGTTTGACCTCCACATTTTTGATAGATTTTTTTCCCTTCTTTAAAGTACCCCACTGAAAGCGTGTTTTAAAGCACTTTTTTATTTTTTGAGAATAATTCAGGCAATAGAAAAAGTTTGTCAAAAAGCAGAGTAAAAAAAAATATCTTTTTTGATTGAACAAAAGCCTTTTCTAGAACGGAAATGAATAAAATAAGGTTCATGTCGTATCTTAACGCTGGTCAAACCATAATGAAGAAAACTTAATGTTTTTCGTCGACTTTTCCTTTTCAAACAGAGTCTTTCCTCAGCTAAGAAATTAAATTAGAGCTTGTGAGAAGAAACTAAACTTAGTTAAGGCTATAGAAGTTTTTCCACGGAAGCCTGCCTGCCTGAAAATCAATACTTTGACAATCCTCTGGCCTTAACGATTCACTTTCTAAGAAGAATTCTTCGCTATGGTTTTCATGATTTCTTAAAAGAGGTTTTCGAAAAGTGTGGAAGAATTTATCAAACGGGCTAAAGCGTGTCCTGTTAAGATTGTTGATTTAGCTGAAGTAATTTAAATTAAACGGTCTAGCGCATAATGTTTTGGAGCCGACAAAGTCGTAAATGAGGTGTCAAAGAAATTAATGACTCTAAAACTCTTTCGAGTTAGGTCAAGAATTAATTTTCCGGAGAAAACGGCGTTTCGTTAACAGTCGGCCATTTTTTGATAGTTTAAATCATTTTGCCAAGAGTTGGGACATTAAATTTCTTAACAGGTCAAATGAAATAGATCTTCTGGGAAATTAAGGCTAACTTTTATCAGGATATAAATATAGCAAAATTGCATTTTTGAATGAAAATTCCATTAACTTTTCGCATTTTATTTACGTTATGTTTTACTCTGTGTTGACTGGAGAAGGGTCTGAGATACGGCGGGTTGGCAATAAGTTCTTGGGTCATTAACTCATATCACCAACAATGGCAGATTTTGATAATATGAGATCATAAGTTCAAGAGATCTCTAGGCCCCCCCATCCTGCTCCAAAGCGAAGATATAAATTCTGTATCGATTTATTACTGCGATGAGTATGGAATTGATTTTCAATTCCCTATGCAATTTTAGGGACGAGGCAAGCTGCCCTTGAACCTGTGCCAAAAACCTCCAACACCTAGTTACCAATTTTGGGCTTTTAAGACAAATGATGGCGAAAATAATGGTTCATTTTTTAATTTATGGTGACATTATTACGATGAAAATGAATGGGGGAATAGTTGACTTTTGTGGTCAAAACTACGTTTCAATAGCCTTTTTAATTTAACTGAAACATTCAAATTAACTATTCAATCTTTTTTCAAGAAAAGGAAAATTATTTGCTAAAAGTCGTTTCAGATATTTAAGCAGCGCCACTTATTGCCAAAAATTATAGTTCATTTTTTAAAAAGTTTTTACAGAGTGCATAACTCGTTCTTTATTCTACTGACATTTTTATTGTTGAGAAAGATAGAACGAACTCTAGCGCTATCTGTATGAGTGAATTATATCAATTCTGCAGTTTAAAATAATTTAATGCTATATATAAAAATAAGATGCTAGTACGTTAGCCCCCTGAAATCAAATACGCCCAGTTTAATGATTAAATATCTGAATTTAACACACGATTTAATTAAGGTTTAAACTTACCCATTCTGGTCTGAGGGTTTCGAATTCGAAACTCGAGACGGTTTTTTAGTGGAAACCATAAAACCGTCTCAGAAATAACCTTCGTGTAATTGAGTCTTGTGCACATTAAATCCATCGGGGCCAAACGTTCTTCCGTTGGAGTGGTGGTGGTTCTAATGCCACTTGGGCATACCAAGCACGAATGAGAGGAGCTCTTTCGAATTAAGGCAGAGGTGTGCGCCTTTCATTGTTAACAAGGACCGTTAAGGTGAAAGTACGACTTTGCTCGAACACACACGACACAATCCTTTTTTAGGGGGTGGTCGAACTCATTCATCCATCCGCAAGTCAGAATTTAGATCCAAATCAGAGACCGACTCATCCCTGATTCAGTACCCCCAGAGGTATCGTTTTGTTATGGGAACTTGGAGGACTTTGCAGTCGCGACATATTTAACGTGCCTCAACTGCCACTAGCCAACACGGCGGTCTTTGGCCGAAACGAGGACAGAACCCGCTATCTTTCGGTTACGAGACTGATGCTCTACCAACCTGGCTACCGCAGCCTTCCGCTGGAGTGGTGTAAAAGTTTGGAGATTGGGGTGTAAACTCAGGTGCCGTCTTCGTCATCTGACAGCAGTTCGAAATTGCGAGATCCGTCCCAAAAAGCCCTAGTGTTACTTTAAAAACGGAACATTAATATAACTAAGTTAAACCAGTCTGGCTTAATATAGGATAACATGTTCACAAAATATTTCCATTTCTAATTTTTTCACATTTTATCCTTCAACCCACATTAGCGAATATTAAAATGATGGCTTGCCTTAATTTTTCTTATCTTGATGACTAAACTCAAAAGACTTGTTTCAATTTTTTTTTAAAACCTTTTTCTGGAAACCAGAATAATTTCTTTTTAGAGAAATAAGTTATAAAAAGTATCTCTAATTTATAAAAGGAGAAAAGAGATTAAAAAAAGAGAATGATTAAAACAGAAAAAAAAAAACAGAAAAGGTAAGATTAGCAGAAATAATAGTTTAAAGAGTTATATAATAAAAATAAATATAAAAACGCATTTGAAGCTCAACAACTAATCAGCGATTGGGTGAGGATGAGTAAAGTAAGAGGAAAGATATATATGTATCCTCCAGAAATAAAGAAAAAGTAGTAAGACGAATTCCCCCCTTTTCTTTTGGTTCCGTTTTTTCTTCTCCTCTTAAGTACGTTTTTTCATTTGAATAACTCATGATAATCCTTGATTTTCCACTTAAAAATGGCAGATTTAAGACTCTTAAAATTTAAAGGATTAACTCTTCATTTTCAAGCTTAAGACTTTTTACAATTGATTTTAAAAATGAAGGTTTTAGCTAATATTTAAACGGAAAATAATAAGAGAAGAATATCTTTGCATTATCTAAATCAATAGATAAGCTTTGCACATGGGGATAAAATCGTAAGAAACTTATAATGTTATTATTTTAGAATTATATAAAAAATATACATTTTCGTAACAGAATAAGAAAGAAGATGCATAGTTATTTCTTCATTAAGTATTGAATAAATGGAGTCAATCATTTTCCTAATCGGTTTCTTTTTCTACTTTTGAACTAGTTGACCCCGTCCTGTTTTGGGAATATTTAATTGTTTTAATTTAAAAGCTGAACCATAGAGTACCTGAGATAATTATATATCCCACGATATTTTTGTATTGAATTATAATATTTATGAAAAACTTAATTGCTGTTTAAAAATATAAAAATGAGACAAATCGATGCATGCTTGGCGTATGGACAAGCCAGTAAAAAAGTTAACGCTTACCTGGAATGCATGGTTAGTATTAATAAATGATCAGATTTTAAAAATTTATATTTTCAAAACTTTTATACATAATATAAAAGTAATGTAATGTAAATAAAAAAATAACATGCAAATAAAAATAAAAAATTCCAAATTTTGATTTTGACAAAGCTTAAAAGCAGATAGTTGTGTACCCATGTAGAAAATATAGTTATTGCTCCAACTACATGAAATCAATACGGATCTTATATTTCGACAAGATAGGACCCATCCCATTAAGACGTACTAGTAACATTGATTTACCATGAGGACCAAGACCTCTGAATCTAATCTAATGTGATTTCTTTTTGTGGGGTTACATAAAAGAGTTTGTTCATAAGTCTATATTGCAGAAATCATTTAATAAGCATTAAGAACTTATGAATGCTGCATTAAGCATCACTGCTAGGATAAAATGGATTAAACGAATTTGACCATTAAATGCATGAAACGAAGTTTATCCATTCAACGTGTCTAACTGAAGAAAAAATGGAAAGGTTTATATTATTTTCTTGCATTACTAATTATATTACAACTTTGATTACATTAATGCTTAATGTTCCGTCATTAATTTATGCTAAATCTGTTTACTAAATGCAATCGGTAAATCTAAATTTGAGGTCTTTTTACGTCTTGTTAGAGAAGAAAACAATGATATTCCTGCGAAGGCTTACACATTGTTCATCAGAAAGTTAAAGGATATGTGCATTTAAACTTGCGGTATTTGATGTAACATAATTTAATCCGATTCATTTTTTAAATCAAGAAATGTAAAAATTTTCTATTCTTCTTTATATAAATGTGTAAAAGTTTAGTTTAGTTATATTAACGTCCCATTGTAAAGCAATACTAGGACTATTTTGGGACGGACCTCGTAATTTTGAACCACGGTCAGATGACGAGGACGACACCTGAACAGGCACCCCCTCTCCACAACACACCAGCGGGAGGGCGTTTGGCCTGATAGATTTAGCATGCAAGAGACCCCCTCACGCGACGGTTCTTCAGTGGAATCGAGTCTGGAACCTGAAACAACCCTCCGGTTCCGAAGCCGAGACCTTACCACCAGGCCACCGTGACCTACTGTGTAAAAGATAATATTTCTTATACACGTGATATTCATATTACACTTGTAACAACTCAATTCATTACACTTGTAACAACTCAACTCATTACACTTGTAATAACTCAACTCATTACACTTGTAATAACTCAACTCATTACACTGGTTACAACTCAATTCATGACTCTTAAATTTGAAACTGTTGTTGTTCAGTTTTTGAAGTATGAGAAAAAACCAAGAATTCAATTTGTATTTGTGTTTGTGCTTGCGTTTATTTATTATAATTAGTTTCATGCTTTGACAACATTTTCAGGTTATTATATCAGAAATTTTTTTAATATTGTCTCAACTTTTAATTATGATGGCATAAAGATAGAGAAAGTTTTATTGTGCATTTGACTTGAGAAAGGTCTATTATGATGGAAGATATAAATATTTATATAAAAAAAAAAGATATTTACTCTAAACCCGAAATTCCATTACACTTTGCCATCGAAACAACATATTATAATCCTTCTTATAGAAGAAATATACAGTAAAATTATACTACGAAATTAGATTTTTACACATCGTTCACATTAGCTTTTAATTCGTCAATGAGAGCAAGACTATCAAGTTGTCATCTTCATTGATTTTAAAAATTGAGAAACTTTCTTTATAAAAAAAAAAGTACCAAGCTTCCATTCTGGAAAATTATCTTTTCAGATGCCTTCTTTCATATTCTTTATTTTATTTATTTATTTGAGAAACATCCAAATGTCTTTAAATGTATCGCTAAAATGGACGAATCCTTCAACTGTGCTGTAACAGTGCCTTATATTTATACCCATAATGACTGTGTTTGATTCCAAAATAAGAAATACTGTAACATTTACCCAGCCATTTGCATCAAAAATAAAATTCCTTGTAATTATTTAATGATTAATCATAATTGAGTTTAAAGATATTGAACAAATAATATTTGAATAGAAACTTAATCTGTTTACGAACGATTTTATTTCACTTGACTTATTTCAAGCTTGTAAACATTGGGGTTTTTTAACGACTTTTCACTCTCTTTCTAATGTGTTAAGGTTTAGGAATTTTTCACTTATGTATTCTTGATGACAATTTAATGGAAGTGATGATAAGAAATGGAAGGGAGTCACTTAACATCTTTTTATAGATAATTATTTGGAAGACATAGATTAAGGAAAACCGTATTTTCCTTAATGGCCCTCAGGGGTTACATGACGAGCATAGTTTTTACTTGCTATAATTGTTTTAGGAGTCATAGAAAAAAACTATATTATGATGATTTTTTTATATTATTTGATTATGTTTTCATTTTAACTACTAAACTAGTCAAATATAAAAAGTAAAATTGCTATTTTTATTAAATACAATTTATTATAACTCTCATATGTGCATACTCATTTTATAAAAGAATGTAAAGAATTCAGGAAATTTAACTACTTTACTATTATTAATTACTTATTAACGAAGCTACTATTAATCTTATTTTTTTTTTAAAAATGATTTCAAAATGTTAATATCTTAACAAATTTCTTAATCGCAGAAAACTATTCTATTCCAATTCAAAAAATAACGAATATATACACTTATATGTCAATTATTACCTAACTGATAATTAATTAAAAAGATGACAAAGTTAAAAATGTGCATTTGATCACTATGTATTAAAGGAATATAACAAATAGCGTCAAATATATAGATTCTTGTTTTAAATTCACCCCTATTCAATTATTTAAGGAAGAAAACCATGAAGCAATCATTTCACGGCAATTTATTTTTCTATAGAAATTCTACAAATCTATGTAAAAGGATAAAAGAAATGCAGTAAAAATACCTAAAAATTTTATTAAGACGTAATTTGATAATGATTATTTATCAACTAAGAAATTAATTGTTTATTTTGAACTTCTGAATTTTGAAATTAAAATATATTTCTTCTTCATGTAAAACATGCAATAAATGCATTACCTTATAAGTAAATTATGAAACGATTCAAAATTAATTCAGTCACACCAGCGGCATGGTGAATTATGACGAAACGAGTCGTGAATGAAGTATTTGAATCGGAGAAAAATGGCCATGCCATTATGAGCTTGTGTGGTTTGTTCTTGAGACAATGCTTGTTTTTAACCAATATTATTCAAAAACTGATGAACCGATGAGAGCGTTTGTAAAGAAATTATCTTCGCAATATAAATGGTTGCTGGAGTTTACCACCTACTGAAGCAGTCTTCAAGAAATTAACTTAACACTATATGCAAAGAATAAACTACCTTAAATGACATCTTTGAGCTTTTTGGTCGTTTTGAGCAATAGAATCTGTCAGACTTTATAAATGAGTTTTTGACTGCTAGATATGGCTATATAGAGAATGTAGATACAAATTTTTTGAGCGATTTCAAGATAATGTTTAAATTATGGAAAGATTTCTTAAATGTTTGGACTGATAGCTATTTTTTAACTATAAATCTACATCATGATTTCCATAATAAAATATTATTTAGCCAAAACTGCCAGATTTATTGATTTCCATTCTTTTCGTGCTATTTTTCAAAATCCATCATTCGTTGAGGATTAGAGCTTAGAAAAAGCGCTTTTCAATAGTCCTAAGACACAGCAATGCAGCAATGAAACGTAGAGATTATTTTGCAGGGAAGTGTTGACAATGCTCGTATATTAAGTATATATCTATGTTTTTTTAAGGAATGGTGTGGAACTTTTCAAACAAAGACTCGCGGTTTTTGTCTTACAGAAGTTTCACACTTTAAAATTGTTAGGTTAAAAAATTAAATTTTTCAGTAAATATCGGTTGTGCTATTTTCTCTTGATTGCATGGTGAACTGATTTTAAAAAATTTCCTAGTCTTCTTAATTTTAATTTCCAATTGTAGAAGAGTTCTGCACCAATTATAAACCTTCTTATTGAAAAACTTTCTTTGCATTGAAGGAACCATGTTGGTGCATATTTTTCGTTTTTGATATTAAATACACGAATTATTGTTGCAGTCATTTAGATAAACCCATACTTCACCAAAGATGACGGTAAGTGCCCGCTCTCACACTTCACCGAACTTTTACGAGCTTACTTCGTATTTTTCTGATACTTTGGTCGATACTTAAAAGAATAATATAATTGACAGAACATATTCTAATTGAATAGATATATTTTACTATTTATTATACTAAAAGTATACAGAACTGCAAGCGAATAGGGTTTGAACAAGGAAATAAGCATTTTCCTCTTTTTCTCTGCACCCTTTTCATTTCTATGCCGTTTTGTCTGCCTATCCACTGGGATTGACTTTTGATCTTCGCATGTACTACAGAATTTATGGACGAACACTGGGTAATCATCAGAATGTTGCAAATATTCATGGATTTTTCATCACAACCATTATATTCATCACAGATTCGCTGTTAACAGAGAACACTTAAAATAGACAACTGTGGTAATGCCCGTGCTACATTTGTGAACCCAAGTAGCGAAATATTTTTTGTGATATTTTGAGGATAGTTAATTTTAGTGCCATTTTTTTATTTACTTGGACCATGTACTCGAACTTATCAATTAAAATGTTTTTTTAAATATCAGAACGATATTCCTAGAATTTCTTGTTCAATTTTTCAAATATATTTTCAGACCAGAATGGTCGCATTGCTTTTGCGGTTAGCTAATTCAGCAAGCCAACTTCTGATAAACTTTGAGCTAGAGTATTTTAGTTACTTTACAAAGTTCTATAATTTTTCTTTATCATTTTGTGTGAAATCCCATTTCATATTTTGATTTAAACTATTATTATGAATAATATATATGCTTTGAATTTTCCAGCAATTAAAGGTTTTCTTAGTTCAGAATGTCATATCTGTGTCTATTGCATAAAAATTGCTTTTTTAGGAATCATTTTAAAATTAAGGAAAAATATTAAGTTCTGGAAGTTTTCTTATTCCAAAGAGGGCAAAAATTTGCATGCTTAAAAGCCCCTAAAAGGCATAATAAAGGCTTGCTTGTTAATATCTTACAACACACCACATTCTAAGCGACATAAAATCTTAAAATTTATAGGAATATCACTTTTATAAATCAAATCTATTTACTAAATTTAGGGCAAAAGATTAAAATTCCCTATAGCTCATTAAACCCTTCTGGAAACACACGTCAACTGCAAAAAATCAAACACTTGTATTTTCTCATACCACCACTCCTCTTCGATTTCTCCCTGGCACGCTAATTTGCAAGATACAGACATTAAAAATCCCCTTTCAAACCTGCGTAGTTAAATGTGAATAGAATTTCTTTGAATTTCGAGTTAACCGCGTGGGAGTCGGAAATTCAGGTCGTTGTAATTCAAATTAATCGGAAATGCGAGGCTGGGTAACACCTCAGAAACTACTCTTCGACCACCTGTATCTTGTTATCGATCCACATTTTAAATTGCCTGTGATTCCTGCTGGGTTAACCGTGTCTCTTTCCACAAGAAAAGCTGCAGGAGGTCGACGCTTCACTTAAAGCTGAATCGCTAGCGTTCGTCTCTTGCTATCTTTTTACCAAACTGGGAAATAAAAGCATGAAATTGGATGAACGCTTTTCGTCTTATTTCTTAATGTGGAAAATATAGATTAAAGATTCATTTTTGGATGGTTAGTAATGAAAGAAAAATGAAAAAAAAAATTAGGATGGGAAAAATGGATGAAAGAAATTTACTTCACAATTTTGTCATTTTTCACTGACAACTGATACATCAGAAGATAATAAAAAATTGTTTTGGTTGCAATTACATTTCTTTGTCATCACAATAGAAAATACAATGTTAAAATTTCTTAAATGGTGTTTATTTTCCTTCTGGGTATGCAAAATATGATGTCTATTTCATTTAACCTTACATAATTTCACACTCCTTGAAAGAACAAAATTTGGCACATGTTTCTTGGCTCCTAAAAGGATTAATTACTGGATTTAAAATGTTTACAGTCCCATAAAGAAGAGGAATTGGAGGTCGAAGGATTTTACGTTTTGGAATATACACTTGAACAAAGTTTTTTTTTCCCTATTTCAATATTTAAAAAATAGCTTTTCGTGATATAAATACCATTTCTGCCCAACTATTTCTCTAATTTTAATCTCGTTTTCAAAATTTCAATGGAATGTTATCATTTAAAGTAAGTTTGAGAATTCTAAAATATCTGTAAATATATTGTGACATTAAAGAAAAACAATAAAGGTCCCAAATTCTGTGAATTTAACAGCTTCAGGGCCACTCACATCAAAACGAATGACAAAAAATGGATAGACAGAAATAATAATCTACTAACAGTAAAAAAGAAACGCATTGGCAAATACAAAAAAAAAAAATGCGTAAAGAAAATAATGGAAATAATTTTTAACTCTCCCGAGGAAGGAGAATATAATGAATCGATACTATAAGAATTACATACTTCAGTTCATTTATCTTTGCTACAATCTAGACTTAAAATGTTTAAGCTTGTGATCATATAATTAATTTTGATTCATGCCTATCTTCATTTGCACTCATTATGAAGCCTGTCCATATTCGTGATAGACGCTATTGGTAGGGATATTTTTAAACTCCATCCAACGTTACAGATGGCACTAGACAATAGCATATACTGATGGAATAAATAAAATTGTATGTTGTATTCAGAATTATGCTTTGAAAACAATGGGAATGCTCTCCTTTGGACTTTCTTATATTCGTAGGTATGTTAGTGCGTTTTGTGTTAAGGACCATCGCATGAAGAGAATTGAATATGAATTTTACAGCTTTTCCAAATTGATTTGAAAATTTGGCTTTAAAGATTACAAACTAAAATTTATATTTGCTTGTAACTCATTGCATCTAGTTGTCGCATTGACATGTATGCAATAATTTCTAATTATCTATTTTCTAAACATAATTTTCTAATCACCCTAACTTCATCAACACTTTGACTTGTGAGATGCGGATCATTTATTTTCACACTTCGATATTTTAACACTTGTTGAACCAAATTTCTTTTTTTTTTAATTATATATATTCAATACGCGTCCTCAAATTCTGCTCTTCCTGCTCTCTACCTTTTTAGCTGTGCTCATCGTGGTTTCGACAAAAAAAAAATTGTAAAAGATTTGTCATCTAAATTTGGTCTAAAATATAATCTACATCTATAAATTTGCTGGTAGAACATTTATCAAATTTGTACCTTTCATATCGTTTTTTTGTTGTTGTTGTTGTTGAATAATCGTGTTCATATGCGCACAGACGGACTGACAAGCTTCCAATTCGTGGATGTCGCCCAAAATCTTATGCATGTCTGTAATTTGGGGACAAAGACATAAATATTCATTTATTTAATTATTTACTGTTTTTGAGATGCCATATCCTAAATAGACATATTTTTTGCAAGAATTTTCTGACTGAAGTTCATAGTATAATTTATTAAATCTTTGGACCAAATTCTATGATGATTACAATAGTTGTATTCTTGTCTCACCAGAAAATAAAAAGCTAAAACATTTAGAAATTTTAATTTGTAAGACATGCTGTAGATTTATCAATTTAATATAAAAATGCATAATTCATTTACATATCGGAAATTAAATTTTGAACTTACTTGTACTTACTTTCAGTGTACAAAAAAAGATCTACTGTATCTAAGTCTTTGAATTATTGAGACGTAAATAAATATATATCTCTTTGCAAATCGATTAATATTCTTCCGTTGCATCCTGTTAAATTCAGCATTCTTATTTCTCAATACAAAGAAAGTAAACCAAAAAAAGGAGAATGTTCTTTCTTTCTTTCAGCGTTAATAAATAGTGTCAGCAACAAAATTTTTCTATTCCATGCCGTTTATTTTTCTTTTTAAAAACTGTAAACGAAGGGAAATAATTTCCACACATTCTTTTGTTTTCCCGCTCCACTCTAATAGCTTGCTTTTAGGTCCATTAGCTTTCAAAATACGTGTTTTATTAGTTTTATTCTTATTACAGACCCTTGTTCTGGAATTTTCAGCTCATGTGAATAACTTAGTTCTCTAATGTGTTTCGCTATTGTATTTTATGTTTCTTTCTGTTGAAACGAAAAAAATATTCAAAAGACACGAATGTATTATCAATCGATTTTTTCTATCCAATTTTAAAATTATTCCTTCAGTGCCATTTCGCCTTTTTAAGCGGGAAAATATTTCCCCTTAACAATGAGGTTTGTTTGGGTGGATAGAAGAAATATATTCCTAGTTCTCTTCAATTACAGATACGGTACTTGCAGGAAAATAACCATGATTTTCTCAATGTGTTATTTAAAAGTTCGTTTATCGAATTTTTCAAGTATAGACCTATAATCAAGCAATTGTTTTTCCTCAATCTAATTTAATATATCAAAGAGATAATGGGGATTCGAGAAAATTTTATTTATCCAGGTTTGAAAAAGTAAAAAGAACCTCATAATTAGAAGATCAAAAAGTTTTTGTCATGTTTTGATACATATATATTATTATCATGAAGGGTAACTAACAAAATTGTTATAACCTTTAGTTAAACGTCAGTTAGCTAATTTTAAAAATTACAGAAGAGAAAATATTCTTAGTTAAGATTTTTGAGACAAATTATTTAAAGAAGGAGCCATGTTATTTAAATTACGATAATTATTGTCATTAAAATAATAAAACAAAATGATCTCAAAAGATCTGCAATCTAATTTCATATATCGAAGAAATAATGAAAGTTGAGGAAAATGAATTTAGACCTGTTGAAAAAGTAAAAAAACGTCTCATAATTAGAAAATATAAAAACTTTTATTATGTTCTGATTTGCGTATATGTGTTGTTTTGTTACTTTTATATATATATACTGTCAGAAAGATGCTTTTAAACTATACATCCAATCAAATTAAGGCATCATTCATTAAGATTTTGCAATAAGTACCTTTATTTATCTAAACATTCACAGTTTTGGTCTAAAATACTCCTTTAATCTAGCCAAACAAATCTAACTAGACACTTATGAAATCTTCAATGCAAATTAATACTCAAGATAATATGCAATGTAAGAAAATATTATAGTTAATTTGCAATATAAATGGTTCGGTAAAGTTTAATAATTGCTGTAAAATAAATAAAAACCAAATAAGATATTCTCTTCCAAACTACATTTTCTATACTTACTCTAAGTATATTCGTGCATTCAGTAATTTTTAGTTTACAGTAACTGAACATAAAATAAGACGAAGATTATTTTTTTTTTAATCTTTGATACTACATTTGGCTGCATCACCGTGATACTCATTACTCAAAGGAAGTTACAATTCAAACAGATAATATCAACGTGATTGTAAGTATTTAATTTCACTGTACCTCCTGCAGAGAGATGTTGCAATGATATTTGATGTTGCGCATATCTGAATTGCATTAACACAGTTCGAGGGAAGCAAGCGTGATTCATTTTGCACATTGTTCAACGAAATTAGTATCTTTTTCAAATACTGAAGAGACGTAGGATTCAAGTGAGTATGAATCACGCTTTCTAAATTAATACTTAATGAATCTTCCTAAATAATTTATAAATTCTTTGGACCTCGGTGAGTTAAAAATTGTCCCACCTTTTCCTTAGTTTTCTTACGCACGTTGGGATATATTTTAAACCACCTCGAAAAGTTTAAGTTCTTCATAGTTATACAATTCAATATTTTTTATGTTTGGTAATTCTAGTATAAGTGAAAAATATTTATACTGTTAAAAACGCATTAGTAAGCAATGCATGATGCTGGGATTAGGATTGGGCATTGTGCTATGAATTTTTGTCTTTCGTAATGGTATGTGTTGTTTTGTTTTATTAATAACAAAAACATCTTATTTGGCATTTTATACTAGCTTTGAAATTGTGAAGTAGTGATATTAAATATGCCCCATCCTGTAAAACTGACTTTAGAGAAATGTTGTTATTTTTTTCTTATTTTGTGAAATGCTTTTTACTAAATAATCTAAATGAATGGGTTTTTTTTCTATTTTTATAATAAAAAAATTATGTGGAACTAGGATTATTATTTTATTTAAAATCACGCACCTAAAAGGGTTAAGAACTGTATTTCCTAAACCAAAAATATTTTTAAATTTTTATAAGGCATTTACTGTGATTTCATTTAACAAAACAAAATTTTTATTTTTAAAAGACAAAGTCAAATACGCTGATATTTCCTTCTCTTTAATTGTGCAGTCGAGATTCAAAAATCAAACTCCGTTTAACGTGTTTTTCAACAGTCTGCCCTGAAGTCATTAAATTCTTTTAGCAGAATCAAATCGTTCATAAAAAGTATTATCTTAACGAATTCATGAGGATAAAAACCATCGATTTTTTTCAGATAAATGAGCAATTTCTCAAATCCTCATTCTATTTCTTCAAATGAATGCCCTTTATGAAGTAATTCGTCTTCGATGTTGAGAATTGGATGAATATCATTTTATACAAATTTTTTAAGGTTTTTCGCAAAATTCATATTTTTTTAAATTTTGTTTAGTTCCAGCTTTTGTAAAATTCGATTAAATCATTTCTCATCAGAAGGTAAGTTGATATAAAAAATTGCATAATTGACAATTTTTTTAATCTTTTGTGAAATGAAAGATTATTTTTCCACTTCTAGATGTTCAAAATCGTTTGAAACACCTATAAAGTAGAAATAAAAATTAATTTGTATAGTTTCTTAAAAATTGGAAAATTTCCTCAAATTAAAAAAGTCGATTAGGTGCTAAGAATATGTTACATAATCTGTTAATTCTCTTTGCTGAATACTGTAAAAGAGTATATTGAAATTATTTACAGTAGGCTGGATTTTGAAAAACAAATTATGACTGATTTTATTTATCTTATTGATTATTAAATTTGCTTATAAGACAAATAGAATTGATTGATAAAATTGATTACATAACAACATTTTAATTTTGGAAAAGAATACAGTTCTGGTAAGGTATTTTAATTAAACGATAATTTTAGCTAAAAATTAGAATTTCAAATAATTTATTCATATTTATTACTCTTATCCATATAAATCTGAACAAATTTCATAAAAAATAAAAGTAAAATCTCGTAGTGTATGTTTAAACAAGTAAACAAATTTCATTATCTGATATTCGTATTTCTCTTTCAGAGTTGTGCTTATTTGTTTAAATATTAGAATTTAACAACTGAAAAGAAAAATACCATTTCCCAAAGTTATATATTTGAAATTTGCTTGAAATAAAAAAAACTATATTACTTATTTATTAAGGGTTTATTTTTAATGGTAAAGGAACAGAATATAAAAAAATCATGAATATTTTATCAGGAGGTATTTTTTTAATATTTTATCATTATTATTTCTGAATTATTATTTTACCTCATCAATATATTAAAATTTTTTTGCTCTCGCAAAATTAGTGGAACTTCAAAATTTAATTAAAGAAAGTAAGGATACCTTAAGGAAGATTTTTATATAAAATATATCGCACAAAAAAAGATGAACTTTTTGAAGATCGAAAGATAATGTCATTTCTTTTCTATCCTCAACTTCTTCTCTTTTTTCACTTGCAAAATAATTTGTTAAATTTATACATTCTTCAAGTTTCATGTATTTTCTTTTTCAATATATATATATATATATATATGTTGTCCAAAATTTCAATCGTTAATAAAATACTTTTTTATGTATCCACTCAAGGTCAAACACATTTTTTAAAACTTGTGGTGAATGACATGATGTTAATACAGATTTTTTTAATATGAATTCATTAATTAAATTTAATTAATTTTTAATATTTTACATAGAGTTTTAGAAGTTTGTAATGAAAATTGAAATCAACATATAGTTGCTCAATATATAAAATACAAAGATTTAAATATTCTTCCAGTAAAGGTGAAAAATACGATTTTTTTTTCTTTTCCAATCATCATTATCTTTAATAATTCTGCACCAACAAATAATGCAAGCTTTAAAGAGGAAAAAACAGTTGTTATTGAACGTATGGCAATTTACAAGCCGACTGGCAGTTATCTATCAACGATTTAAGCCCTGAGCGTCTCGTGTTTTTACAGTACTGCCAACTAGGGCTAAGAGTACGTCTTAGCTACTTCATGCGTCATATTCGCTTGCCCAACCCCATTTTACTAGGGGGCACATTCACACACCTCACAGATAAAACAAAGGTGAAGAGCAATAACCATGCCCGAACTGGGACGCCCAGATCACGGGGAAGACGCGCTACCCTTATGCTAGGACGCCAGCAAAACGCAGAGTAAATGTCTATTCAAACACACACACAAGAGTGGGCAATTAGATATTTACTAATTTCAATATTTTAATAAAATTATATTAGAATCTTCTTTTGAAGTGGTTTCGAGGGATATTTGGAGAGGATGGTGCTATTTTGAACTATGGGTAGATGACGAGAACGTGTGAAACTGCATTTGTTTTCATAACTTTTGCACCATACCCACTGGTGGAAAATTGACCCTCGACCTGCGATTTAACGCTCAACTGATCCATATACTTGTTGAATCTTTAGTGGAATAGGGTTTCGAAACTGAAACCATCCTATCTAGAAATCGAGACCGTAACTCTAGCTTATTGCTGCTATCTGCAAATTATAAGAAACAGGCAAAATAGAAATTTTAATTTGGCAAAACGAATTTTGCTGAAGACTGAATTCTTTTAATTTCCACACACATCTAAGGTATAAAACCGATATAAATGTTTTTAAACGGGATCTTCATAAGTAAAATTATGCTAAAAATAAATGATTCACCAAATAATACTGAATTAAACTGTATTAGAGAGATGCGCTGTTTTGAAGTTCAAAGAACGTCATTTTGAGAAACGTTTAATAAATTCAAATCGTTCCCGTCACTTGAACCAGTCAGGCATTTTGAAACTTTCCATACCATACCAACAATATAAAATCTTACTATAAGATTGAATTACAATTTGATTCTACGTTTCTCTTGAAACCGTTTGAGGGTATAGTTTAGTTTATATTTAGTTAATTTTATTTTTTGTTTAGGTTCTATTTTATTTATTAAATTGTTTGAATCATTTGCTGCCTTGTTTTTTGGGGGTGGGTGGGAGGGGGGTTGTTTACTTCTACGTTTGTCTTGGGGGATTTTCTGGGTTTTGTGGTTGTTATCTTCGCCAGTCAGAGGGTTTTTTTGGAATGTTCTTAAATTATTTGAGTTTCAGAAAAAATTTGAGGCAGACTTTACCCAATATTATATTATTTTCAGTTTAAAATTTTTATGGTTTTTGGATTGACAGATTTTTATATGTTGTATTTACACAGGCCTAAATTTAAGTAATATCAGATATGGGAAACTTTACTAAAGACAAGTCCTAAAAGCATAATTTAACGTTCAGTAAAACTTTAGAAAACTAAATTTTTAATTAATAAAACTTCGAAAAACCGTATTTAAAATTTTAACATAAAGAACGTGAACATTTTCTGAAAAAATAGAACCATCCCGGCTAAAATTATCAACCAAAAGGTGGGGTGTGGTATTAACGATCATGTAAGTAAACTTAAATTGATTAAAGGCTAAAATTTAAAAAAAAAAAGTAAAAAGTGTATCTATACTCCAACCTTTCCTTGAGATCTTAGTTGCCTTTCATTCACATTTCTGAAAATAAAGTAAAGTTGAAAAATTAATATAAAGTCTAAAAGTAGCTTAAACCGTAACAGGATGGTGAAAGAATGCGGTAAATGGAGTGACAGCTGGTCTGATTTGCCTTCAGGTGCCCAGATCCATTTAGAAAATTTCTTTAACCCTCCGGGCGCCCAGTCATTCTGAGTATGGCTTCTCAAAAATTTCTCTCTATCCGTCAATAGGTTGCTTCAAAAAAATATCAGCTTCACACGAGACAGTGTCCGAAAAATAAACGAGCATTTTTCACTTCCCCTCTTTCTCAGCTGCGGGGTTCCCATTAACCCAGTGGGGAGACTGGTTTGCAATCTGTCTGGTTATCTTATCTTACTGATGACCACATTCCTTCCCTCCCTTCTTCACTCACCAACTTTATTTTCATATTAGCAATATGTAATTTCGAACTAAACGGGGATATGAATTCATATCTTTGAAAGGGAAAAAAATATTTTGCATAGAGTTCTTAAATTTGTAAACTAAATTTTTTATATCATTAGATTGACTATCATCTGTAATTATTCCAACATTTTTAGAAAAGGGACTGTGCTATTAATTGTCTTTTTCTTATATATATATATATATATATATATATATATATAAAAGAAGAAAAGCATTTAGAAACATAAATGTGCTAAAGTCATGCTACACATTTACACTTTTTTTGCATATTATATAAGTTATATTTAATGTAAATAAATATTCTTTTTTCAAACCGCATCTAATTTTTAAAATTTGTGTTTCCTATAATTTATTTTTAGAGACGTAATTTAAGATATCTTTTTCACTGAGAGGTGAAAAATTTACATCTTAATTATAACATCACACCAATTAATGTCGTTGCTCTTTCATAGAGAAGCATATGCTACGATAATTCTTTGCTTTTCTTTGCCTTTCAAAGCTGCATTTTAAAGCTTTTGGAATTTATATAAATGTTGGAAAATATAACTCAAGGTGTCCTTGCATTTAATATTAATAGAATATTTTTGTTTCTAACTCAAAATTGTAGGACAATTTTCAAAAGAATTTGAAAGGAAAGAAAACAGATTTTTCACTAAATTTTTTTTAAAATTTCCAACTGATGAAATCAGTTTTTAATGAGATATGAAGCGATATTAATTGCAATTCTCTCACAGTAGTATTCGTGATTTATTTTATATGTAACGGTCTTATAGCCTTATTTGTATGAAATCAAAACTTCTTTGTAAAAATAATAAATTGTGATTTTTTAAAAAATGTAATTAAAAAAATACTTAATATATTTCTACCTGTTTTGAATAAAAAGTTATTTGTCAGTTTAAATACAGTTTTGTTTTTAAATCAAGTATCGCTTTTGGCAAGAAAACACTTTTCAGTGCTTCAGCGCAATATGTCTTAGAATCTATCGTTGAAAATATCAGAGTTAACAGATACGCTCATTTTTTTAAAAGTTCTGATTGACAGAATGTGCAAGTGTATGAATCGAATGTTCCAAAATAAATAATTTCGTACTTGTCATATTCCTAAATGAAATCAAGGCAAAACAGAATATAAACCGTAATTAAGGCTATTGGGAATGATAACAACAGCATGTTTGTAGCAACTAAGCAACTTTCAAAATTAATTTTACTAATATTCAACTAAATTTTTGGATTGATTCTTCATACAAATTTTTTAACGTTTTTCTAATTCAAAGAATCAGATCTTGAAAAACAGAAGTACTTTTGAGAATAAGTTCTTCATATTTAAATACTAATTAAATGAATTGTTTAATTTATATATTGTTCAAAAATCTACAGCTTATTTGAATGATTTATTAATAACGTAATGAATGCAGAAATAATATAGTGATTAATGTATAGAATATGTACATTAATCACTAACAGAATCAGGTATAAATCCAAAATTAAATTCAATAAAGTAGTGAAAACTTAATTTGCATTGAGCATTTTATTTCTATTTTCAAGCTAATGTTCATTTGATTATATTCATTGCGCTGACGATTCCTATTTCTTCATGACACTCCAGAATAAGTCATTAAAACGCAAGATTTTTTTTCTTTTCAAAATTTAATCTTTGCAAATATTTTGAAACTATTAGTATGATATCATTTGAAATTGTAGAAACATTTTTAAATAGTTTTAGAAAATTATTATTTCAAATTGGGATTAGTTGCTATGTATATAAAGTATTTCATATGTCACATTTAAAAAATAGTTTCCTAAATATTTTAAAGTGCTCATTAAAATATTCATTCATTCATCATCAAAGTCTTAATGATGTCGTTATTCTTGATTTCATCAATTATGGCATATCATGTGAAAGATTTTTACATCGTGTTATTCAAATAAGCCATTAAAAAGTTCTTAAAAATTTTAACTGAAGTTACTGTTTAAACAAAGCAGATATTTTTTCTCAACGTGAAGAAAGTAACGCCGGAAAGTTACGGTAAAATAACAAAATTGATTTCAATTTCATTTCTATAAAAAAGAATTGTTACAAATTACTTCTAAAATTCTGAATTGTTTTTAAAACCTGAATAAAAATTGTCCCGAAAACGAAAATTTTGTCTAAGGAAAGTGAATCTTTTGAATTTTAATGTGACACAACAATTGCCAATAAGATTTTCTGCTTGATTAAATTTAAATTAAGATTTAATAAATAAGAAATAAGAAATTTAAAAAAGATTCTAATTAGTGATTATCTATTGGTCAGGAAGTAATTATGTTCCAAATCTTATAAATCCAGGACCAGCTGTTTATATTAATTTTTTGTTTATTTTGTTTTCTAGCTGTTTTCTAATTGATTTTTTTGTGATTATCGTTTCTTGCGATTTACAAAAAAAAAGAATTTTACAATATGGCTATTATAAATATATTACAACTTTTGATTCGGAACCTATAATATAAATTTACATTACTGCGAATTAAATAAAATAAAACACAAAAAATAAATTAATTTAAACACAAATAATTAAATTAAAACATAAAATTCCTTGCAAGTCTTTATGCCGTATTTTTAAATAAATGAAAAAGAAAATTGAAACATTTTTACATCAAAAATCAAATTTTAACAGACAGTCTTTATTTCTTAACTGAAAATTTGTCAACGTATTCATGTCATGAATTTTGAGGCAAAGTAGTTAAATAAATATATAAAATAAATTATTTAAATTATTTTTATTTTTCTCATTCTTTTGAAGGCGTTAGACGTATTTTAAAATTGTTTAATAGCAACATTTTACGTAAAAATCTATTTAGAAATATTTTGCTTTACTAAGGAATGTGTTCGTAAGTTATTATTTTGGTAAGTAAAATTTAGTGAGAAGATTTTGTTTCTCATAAGTTTCTAAAAACCACATGAAATATACTTCCTACTTAAATCATTTAACGATAAGGAATTCTTTTATGAGCGCTAAGTGCTTCTACTCGGTTCTCTTTAGGGGGTTATCGTAAAGTAATCTATCACTGACAAGAAGGTCATTAACGGAGGGGAACGGCACAGAAGAAAAAACACGTCTTCGCCCTTTTCGACGCTTCAATTGAAAGTAGGAAAAAAACGTTTGCGCCCGTCTCGGAAACAACTGAACAGAACGAAAAAACACGGTTACGCCCGTTTCGGAGGGTTTGTGCCTTCCAGAAAAAGACGTCTCCGCCGCTTGGAGGGTTAAAAGAAATCACAAGGAGCTTTGTAAGCTGATTCTGCCCCGCAGGTCTGGTCCAGCAAGCTAGTTGGTGGGTAGTTTTTCCCTTTCACTTATTGCCAACTTTACCCCATTTCATTGACTGGTCAACGTGGTTCTTTATATGCTTTTTGGAGGAGTGTGAATCTGAAGGGTGCTCACCGATATATTTCTATTCTGAGAGCCGCTGCTAATAGACGCATTTTTAGAGCTCTTCTAACCCTAATCTTACACGAGGTCTCGTTCAATGATTGTGCTCACAGCAGTGGATTTTTTTATTTTATTTACCCTGCTTTTTGATATCCAAATCTTTCTTTGAGATTATTTTCCTGTCTGGTGCTTAATAGAACCGCACCTTATTTGAGGAATTTTATGCATATTTTTACTACATTTAAACTTTAATTTTTTAACCCAATCATGCCGAAAGCCATCAAATATATTGCGGAAGTACCAAATCACAGAAAATTATCGGGACATCAGTCCAGACCTCGCCAACGATATGCTCATCCTCCAGATTTCCGCAACTTCCTGGCTAGACGCAGTCGTAATAATCGTGCGCATTCGGAAAAGAGCACCGATAGAGGAAATAAATACCGAAATTCGAGGAGTAAAAATGAGTCCATTAAAACTCCTATTAGAGCGGCTGAACATCAATATATTCAAGAGCCAACGACCACTGCTGATAAAGCACAAATGATTCGTTTCAAAAAGATAGCGATAAAGGCACACCAAGAAATTATTGATGACCTACGCGACAAGAGATTGGAGAAGACGACAACTTGTGACCGAAGAACTCAGATAATTGCGAGTTTCAAGAAAGAAATTGAAGAACTTGAAGATGCACTGCTTAATATCGAGTTCCGCTCAAATGCACGTTTTGAAATCCATCATCCGGTAACAACTGCAATATTTGAAACTTAACTGCGAGAAATCACTCCAGAAATCGAAATGGAGGGTTTCTCTCAAGTTGATAAGAAGCATGCTGCCAAAAACAGATCCCCTCCTGAGACTAATGTCTTGAAGATTAGCAATAAATATCAGGCCTTGGAATCCTTAGATAATATCCTCTGATGGTGTGAAAATATCCTTGATTCACACCCAAAAATTCTGTGCGATCAGTCTCAAGATTTCTGAAGACCATAACTTAATCCTACTAGATATTTAGATTTTCTCCCTGAAACAGGTTTAACAATACAAAATGGACATCTCAATAACTTTTGGTAATGAATAAGACAGACTAAAATAAGCACTGAATTATTAGGTGCAGCAAATAAAGAGTACAATTTTATGTAGCTTCTTTTCATTTGGGAAATGAAAGTTTAATCGTGCCCGTTCTATATTGTTCTCTAAAAGCAAGAGGAATGAAAATTACTCATCCAGCTTCCACCTTGAAATACATTGAAAAAAGAATAAATCCGCAATGTGCTTCAGATATGCTGGGTTCTTCAATGGCGTAAGAAACTGCAAATGTAAGCTTGAATGTGTCAAGTGTTCTGGAGATCACTAAACTAATGAATCCCCTTTTGAGGAAAAAAATTGCTGGATAGAAATACATCAGTTATATTGGAATAGGACACATTGCCTTTTTGATAAGAAATCCTCAAGTCTAATTGATAAGAAATCCTCAAACTATTCAGTTCAAGAAAATAACAGATGGATTGACTCTCCTCCCCTTCAAGATCTGTTTGAAATCTTGAAAAAAATGCGGCACTTGCTGAACAGAGTCCCTGGACTCCTAAAAACCGTTGCAAAAATTCGATCAACTGACAGAGACGATGAGAAAAAAAAATCATTCTCATTAATGCACTACATGAAAGATGATTTAATCTTTTATCTCTACTCAGTCTATTCATACCATTAAGAACTTCAGTCTCTTTCTAATTAGCCCTAAGTACGTCCTTCTGCTATCCCTTTTCTGATGAGCGCAGACTCAAATCTTTCCTCTCTACTGTACCTTCAATCAACACCAAAGTTCACCTTTTCATTCTATTTCAAATATTGGACTTTTTTGTTGGTTCAAATCAAAGGACATAAAAATATTCCCTTCGGATGGATAAAATCGCTTGTTGGTTATCAAGGTAACGAAACTGCTGGTAGTTTAGTTGGACAAGTGTATGACAGAACATAAGGTATTCGAATCCACCATCCTGCCACCCGTAGTTAATTTAAAAGAGAACAAATGCAATTATCTATCAGTGAGTAGCAAAGGGAATAGGACTCAAACATAACAGGAAGAAAAATCCATCTCATCTGAACAAAAGCTTGTTAACACCAAGAGTGGTAGAAATATGAGATCATGTTCGAAATAAGACGTGATCCTTTTCCATTTCTCTTCAAGCAGTTTTACCTGAGCGCTGTAGACAAGTGCGGATACAGTAGAACTGGAGATCTTCTGCTCCTTCCCAGTTAGCTCTTTTACTACCTCCTTTCATCTAGAAAAACCTGCACCGGATCTAGAAACTATCTGATGGAAGTAGTAGACTAAACTAGTAGCCTCTCTAAGATTCGATTACTTATAAAGCTCTTTTTGTGAATGTGATGAGTTTCTCCATAGAAGCATCAACATCTGACTTATTTTTCCAACTGACTGACCTCTTTCATTAAAAGAACCGAATCCAACTAAAAGACCACCTGATCACTTCACTAGAGATTCAAGGATACTCCAAGAGCTGACTTTTTTTTTGCGGTAGACTGTTATTTTTTATGTGCATATTTTCAATTTTAGATTTTATCCCCTTCCTTGTGCCGAGCCTTTTGCACCTACATATAAGCATTAATTTGAATTTTTCTGAATCCAAATTTACCAAAATTGGCTAACAATTTTTTTTTTTCATTTTTACTAGTGTTTCGTTTTTGGCTATCATTTTGTTTTTATGTGTGTATTTACTTTTTATTTTGTCGCTTTTTTCTTGTCCATTGTTTTTTAAATCTATTTTTCAAAAACTATTTTAATTTCATTTTCCCATTTATATTCTTTTTAGAATCAAAATTCAGAGGAAACATTTCTTACGCATGTTGTCCTGGAACCTTATCATCAGGCCATCGGTTGTTCATGGAAATGTTTATAAGAAGGCCCTAAATATATGATCCGAAATCTATACTTTGAAAAACATTTTCAAAATATTTATATATTTAAAATTATAGGCAAAACCCTAGATAGTTCAAATTTTGCCAATTTTTCTTTTAAATTAAAACTTATCATCCTTTGATAATACATCAGTGGTTTCTTGTACCATTTTCAGTTTCCAAAAAAAAAAGCTCAAAAATATTACTTCATTAAAAATTTCTGACTTTAAAAAAATTTTGATCAAGTTTCAAAAACTCTGGATTTTGCAGTTTATTTCTTTTCATAGGAAGGTGATGATTCCCTGAATATCTCATTAATGGTCACCTAATTCCAGCTCCCTTTCGTAGCTGTCCCTCTTTGAGACTTTGAAAATGATACCTCGACAGAACATTCCCTTCCACTCCCAGCCTCAACAACTGGATCTGTTTCGCCACTTTAAAAACATTACTGTCTCATTAGAATGCTCTATTGTGAAATTATTACTGCGAAAGTATAATTTCAAATTATACTTTCTTCTGTTGTGATATAGCATATCAAAGTTAGTTGACTAAATTTATATTATATGGTCGTGGGCGAACAGCTGGCAGTGATTTCAAATTTGAAGTTATTTTGTAAATTTGTAAATTATTTTGTGTTGTCTTGGTCTGAGTGTAAATATCCAAGTTCATAAGTTAAATGCTTTTGACAAAGGATGGTAAAGGACAGCATGGCAGAGACAATTGAGCTAATAGACTAACATTACCTAAGTAGCTCCTCATTTAACTGATTTATGTCATATGAAAGGGGCATATTGCCTTCCTGTATATCTTGAAACTTGTAACTGATGCTCTTCCTGTAAATTTGCTCATATTTTGAAATTTATAATGCAGCGAATTGAAATACAGCAATTTGAAACTAACAGAAAATTGTTATTAAAGCGCACATCGACCAAAATGCTTTTGACGAATGTTGGTTAAGAGCTGAACTAAGACAGAACCCATGACCAATTTCTTTCATTTTACATTCCTCATCTATGCCTTTCTCTAACGCACTAAATTTCTGGTGTTCTAAAATTTTTATGAGGGTTTGATATTGGTTTAAGCACCGTAATATTTTTGTGTCATGGGTTTTCTATAATAATTAAAATTAAAACTTAAGAAAAGAGCCGTTTCATCATATACATTGTATTTTATATTTATTTTCATCATCTAACCCATATCTTTACAGACACATGTAGGAATTCCTTTTAAGATGTTATGGTCATTATTCAGCTTCAGAACAAGAATGTTACAGGTTCAATATCTGATTGTCCAAAAGATTCGTCATAAATGCTGGTATGATACACGATAAATCTGTCTAACGCTAAATGTAGAGGTCTCAGGAGCAAGCGCTTGTTCAAGTATGGTTCTGGTCATCTGATCACTTTAAGCGGCTTGCTCTCGAAATGTGTGGCTTCCGAGAAAAAAGATAAACCAACTAAATTCCAGGAGTACAAAGCTGGTAGGTGCTCTAAGTTTTTGTTACTTTTTCCAATAGCGCTTAGGTTATAACACAATAAAATAAATGTTTAAATGCATTAAATTTGAAGTTACAAAGAAAAATGTTAAAAACGAAGCAGTTTTTTCACTTTATATTTCTTGAATTGCATACTCGCTTGATGTTTCAAGAAATGTTTTAATCGCGTCTATCCAGGGGACATCACAGTCATATAAAAAATATGACTAATTTTTTAAGAGCACATTATCTTACTTTGAGCTGCACCATTCCGATTTTTATCCTGTCTCTGAACTGCTCCAAACCTCCCAAAATTATTTTGGGTAGCACATTTGATATATATTATTTAAACATGAATTAACTTTATTGCTGTTGTATGTAAATCGTATAAAATATATTGGATTATATTTATTTATTGACATTACTATGTTAGATGAATTATATTTATCTATTGACATTACTATGTTAGATGAATTATATTTATCTATTGACATTACAATGTTAAATGAATTACATTTATCTATTGATATTACTATGTTAGATGAATTATATTTATGCTTCAGAATTGTAAAATGAGGCATTATTGTTATTCTTGTTGTCTTCTGTGTAATAATAATTTTCATCATTTTCACCATGTACGTAGCTACTTGAAGAGAGATTTTAATATATTTAACCAAGAAATAATGCATTTATTTATTCATATAACTTCATTAAAATTTTGTAGGTTATCTAAAATAAAAATAATTGGATTTTTAGACAGTAATCTAAAACGACATTTTTGTCACTTCATTAAATGGAAAATAAAATAAAAGTCATTATGTACGAAAATTGAATTCAAACATAAGGTGAAGCCCATTTTAATGGATAAAATGGGAATTTCTGTGTGAAGGTGATTCACATTCCTTTTGCTATTTTTATTTTTCCAAATTTGCTATTAAATTATACTTCAAAATTATGTCATTATTCACCTTTTATTTAGTTAATTATAATGGCATTCATATGTGATTAAATAAATAAAAAGCAGGGTTTTTATTCTTATATAGCTGCGTCATTTCTCATTATACTAGTTTTGTTAAGAATACTAATATCTTACCTAGTTTTTTAAAAAAATACACCAACCAAAATAATTGCCATTTATGGGTATCAAATATCATTTCTTTAGGATGATAATAGTATAATTAAGGTTATTATTTTAAAATGGTCAGATTTTTGTACAGTAATATAAAACGACTTTTCTGTTATTTTATTAAATGGAAGAGAAATTAAAAGTCATTATGTGCGAAAATTGAATTCAACTACAAGTTGAAGCACATTTTAATAGATAAAGTGGTAATTTCTGTGTGAAGGGGATTCACATTCCTTAGCTATCTTTATTTCTTCAACCTTGCTATTCATTTATATATCAATATCATGCCATTATTCAGTATTTATTTAAATAAATATAATGGCATTCATATGTGATTAAATGAATCAATAGCAAAGTTTATTTTTTCTTCATATAATTTTGTCACTTCTCATTATACCAGTTGTATTAAAAATACCTTGCCTTAGCTAGTTTTTCAAAAAATACTGCAACCAACATCATTGCCATTTCTGGATACCAAATATCATTTCTTTAGCAGGATTTGGATTGCTATCTAAAAATGCTCAGATTTTTAAATAATCTAAAAGAATGTCTTTGTCACTTCTTTAAATGGAAGATAAATTAAAAGATATTATGCACGAAAAATGAATTCAAACACTAGCTTAAACACATTTTAATAAATAGGAATTAATGACCAGATTTAATTTAATTAAATGGAAATTTCTATGTGATTGTGATTCGCATTCCTTTTGCTATTTTTATTTTTCCAACCTTACTATTCAATAATTCTTTAAAATCAAGCCATTATTCAGGTAACTATTCAAGCATTCATGAGTGATTAAATTAATCAATAGCAAGGTTTATTTTTTCTTCATATTTTTCAATTCTTATTATACCAGTTGTGTTAAAAATAAAAATGTCTTATCTTACCTAGTTTTTCAAAAAAATACTCCAACCAACATTAATGCCATATCTGGATACTAAATATCATTTCTTTATGAAAAAACATGTAAATAAATGGTTCAAAACAGAATTGGAACACAAGAAGAGGCGTATTTAAAAAGTCAAATCGAATTCCTACTTTTGTGTGGTAGATACATTTTCTTTAGACTCAAGCAGTGAAAAAAATTCGTATTTAAGTAACTATTCAGGCATTCATGTTATTAAATAAATCAATAACAGGGTTTATTTTTTCCTCATATAGCTTTGTCACTTCTCATTGTATGAGTTGGTTAAAATAAAAATATCTTATCTTACCTAGTTTTTAAAAAGAAATACTAAAACCAACATCATTGTCATTTCTGGATACTAAATATCATTTCTTTAAAAAAAATGCTTCAAAACAAAATTTGAACGCAAGAAGAAGGATTTTTAAAAAATCAAATCGAATTCCTGCTTGTGTGTGGTAGGTAGATACATTTTCTTTAGACCACAAGGGGTGAAAAAAATTCGGACGATTTTCCGCTTTTTCTGTACGTCATTAGGAACACTCGAGTTCTTCCTCCCTTTCTTCTTATCTCAGTTTCCCGAGGGAAAAGTTTCCTCTCGTTTTCTTGTTTTTTTCCCCCCTACGTTACTAAATGTTCTTCGGTAAGCTGAACTTCAAATTGTTTTCGGTTAGAAGATGCAAAAGAACTCGCATTTGTTTCGTCTGCCTGTCATTAATGCTTATTGTTAGGAGTGTCGCTGCCTGAAATAAAGAAGAATGCCTTTTGCTTTGAAAAGAAAAGACGAATTTTTCAGCTTGAGAGCTCACATTTTTTCTTTTCTTTTTTGAATAAGAGATAAAGAGACCTTAGTTTCTTTTGCTTCACTTTACGTCTCGTTTGGGTAAAGAAGTAGATAATTTTGCGAATGAAATATGTGTATCTTTTATTTACTACCATTAGTGAAAACTTGTCAGAAGTGCAATGTGAACAATAGAGTGACTAATTTTTTTTGAGGGGGGAGCGGCATACATTGACTATCGAAAAAAATTATAATAATCTACAATGTACGTCTTTATTCTTAAAATAATTAGATAAAGTAAAATTGATACATTGGGCGAAAATAAAAAATTAAATATATGTAGATAATTATATGGAAATAATCACTTATTTCTTAATCGGCCATCAATGTAAAAGTTATCTGAAGTGCACTATATCTAATTCCAATTAACTGAGCGTTCATTTTTATCGCATTTAAGCTATACAAATAGTAAAATTGCTATTTTCAGTGAATACACTTTGTTAAATATCAAAGCAGATAATTTTAGGAAAAGAAATGGCTTTATTTTTTATTAGCAACCACCAGCCGTAAAATGTTTACAGTTTAGACAATGGTTACACTTCATTTGTTGTGTAAAATTCTTTATCAAAAAGAAATTAAATTATAATGTTATGTCACACCCTGTTTTTTAAATGATATTAGTTAACTTGTTCCATGTTTTTAAAGAAAAAATTTGACAATGGATTTTCCTACACTTCTTAAAGTAGTAGTTTTAATTTAACTAATTTCAAACACAATCATTAATTAATTTATTCATTTAATTAAACATGTTTCCTATATTAGAGGCAGATTTGTGCAATCTGCCACCCTAGACAGTGCATATTATAATATCCCTATTTTGGCAAGCTGCTCAAATTGATTTCATATTTTAAAGCTTTTAAAAATTAATTAACATATTATTGATTTGATTTTGGCTAATTTTTTAGCATCTTTAAAAAAATGTCTTTATTGATTATATCTCTTGAATGAGCGTCATCTATATTTGCGCAAAAAAACTACTAAGCAGACGCTTGATGTTTATATATGTTATAATAACTCAGTGAATATAACGAATTAGTTAGAAGCTGTTCAGTAATATTCGACAAAGTGTTAATGTTATTGCTCATATCATATAATTCATAAAATTTGTATCTCTTGAAAATTAATTTATTTGGCAATTAGGCTAATAATTTTTAATTCATCTTTTAATCAACCTGTCGAGCCTAAGAATCTGCTTAGTTGGAAATCCGCTACTGGAGCCAATTAATGTTGAGACTAAGAATAATCTTTCCCAATAGTTCTTGTTATTTAAAATCATGATTTAAAAACTAATAAATATAAAGTAATTAATTAAAAATTTAAAAATCTTATTAGTAAACTCATAAAACGTGTTTCGAAAACTTCTTTCTCGTAATTTATTTGTTTTCTTTTAAAATAAACAAGAAAAAGAAAAAATCGAAATTTTTTTCACTCACTTATCACACTCAGAAAAGCAAAACAGAAATATTAGAAATATCTCGTCAATGGTTTGTCGTTTCTTATTTAGTATGCATAGAAGGTGAAGAAACTGGTTAAGTATTTTGGAAAAGTAAATTTTCCGTTGCATCAAAGCTGCGTCAAATTTGGTTCAAAATTTGATACAGATCTACAATTTTATTGAAAAGATCACTTTCTGTTTTTTATTCATCTAGCTCGTTAAATTTTTGAATTTTCACTTTCACATATGCATAGGTGGACTTACCGACAGAAAGCAATTTAAATATTGTGAATTCAGTCTGGAAGATGGGGCAGATCTACAAATGTTATGCAAAATCCACCAGTCTAATTTTATCATGCTAATGAATTTATTGGAAGAAGTCTGGAACAAGACTTAAAACAGATCTGGAACTTTGGTGAAAATATTACAAATCAAATTTTATTTATCTAACTCTTTCGATTTTAGCATTATCTTCTTGCTATAAGACAGACAAGTAAGTTTTAAAAAACAATGCTACGAGATATTGTAATCGAATTTTTAAACTATATTTTCTATAATATGCGAGGAAACAAAAGTTTATTTGCTATTGCAAGAAAAACCAATTAATTAAAGGAAAATGACACCGAATGTTCTACAATATACTTAGCTTGAAATAACCGAAAATTTTTATTTTATATCAAATGAAATAATAGGTTGAGTTGATGAGTTGATGTTTGAAAATAATCAGGATTTCATCGAAATGAGATTTATATATATATATATATATATATATATATATATATATATATATATATATATATTCAATTTTGGACATTAAATTGTTTCTGCTTTCTGGTAAGATCAAAAGTGATTATCAATTACAAGAAGCTTATCTTGTATTCACAAATTGTAAAATCGATTGCAGTAATGATTTTCGTGCAAATTTGGAAGCTTCAATCATTGTTTTATCTTTTTATTTGTACGAAAAAAGGATTTTTGTTTTTTATAAAACTCGTCATAAAAAAAACCCGTTTATGTGAGATGATATAAAATATTTTTTTTTCCAAAATGTGTAACAAAATATAGATGAATTATTTTAAGCTATTAAACTAATTTTTCTAAGCAGGGTAATTTTTCAATTATGATTATTATGTATTGTCCTCTTAAATATATAAGCACATAGTGTAATATAGAAATAAAGTGAAATAATTTTCCATAAGCTATTCTTAAATAATCAGCTACTAGAAAGAATCGTAGATATTTAAATCTTTATTTGAAGTAGTGACTGACATCAAACTAATAGGCGCAATCTATATATTGTCATATCAAAAGTAATTTTTAAAAATCTGCTCTTCTATCAATATAAAAACTTTTTCATGTTTAGAAACCGTCATGACTATTAGATGTTCAAATATTTTCTCAGTTATTTGGAACAGGAAGCATGCTGAGGCATTTAAGCATTGTAATCCCAGCTAATTTTTCAAACACAAAATGAATTTTATCTCGCCATGGATTATAAATAACAGTTCTATCTTTAAAATATATCCAAGTTATTGCATTAAATTTCATTCTTAACAACTTGTCTTTCAATTCTGCTTTAAACTGACCCATTAAATTTTGAAATCAGTGCGAATGCTAAATACTTATGCTTCAGTTTTATTCGCCTTTCAAATGAAGTTCGAAATGTAGTGAGGATAATTTCATTTTGATGAATTCTCTCAAATTCTGTATTTTTTCTTTTTTTTCCTAGTGTTTACAAAAACATTATTGGTTTCTTATGAATTATTCTATTTAAGTTCTTAAAAATTTACTATTTGTATACAGCTGTAATCCTCACAGGTTTTTATACTTGTAGAATTATTCTTATTTGTAGAACTATTATAATGATAAATTTTTAGTCTCTCATTCCTCCTCACGAACTATTATATTTTTAAAAAAATTATCAATGGCTCAGAGAAAATTTTAATCTATATATCTTGAGTAGAAGATTTGTTTAATTTGCATCATTTGTAACGATCATTAGCCAGTGACCACTCGTGTTTATGGTATTTAGAAACCCTCAATGACCGACATAAAATATGCTTCCTACATATTAGGTTGTTCGGAAAGTAATTTCGTTTTTTCCTGACAAAGGATTTAATTGCATTTTTCGCACCCAATTTCATACTTAAACCGCAAAATCATTTTATGTTTTAAGAGCTGATATAGCAAGGCTTGAGTGTGAAAAAGTGCAGCTGATTCTTTGCAGTAGTTTTTGGATGGTGCCCTTTTAAATATGGAGAGCAATAAACAGCATTTTCGTCATTTTTTTCTTTTTTGCTATAAAAGGTAAAAATGCTGTTCAAGCCAGAAATAAATTAGCCAATATGTGTGGAGAAGATGTGTTAACAGTACTTCAGTACCAGAACTGATTTGCAAAATTTTTCCTTCAAATGAGGAGGCCAAAAACCACCTCGATCAGTTTTTTTTTACAGCAAAGACCAAAACTTTTATGAGCGTGTAATCATGTTACTACCAAAAATATGGCAAAAGGTATTAGACCAGAATGGCAATTTTATAATTTAATAAATAATTTATTCATTAAACGAAAATTTCTTTTCATTTTGACAAAAAAATACGAAATGACTTACCGAACAACCCAATATTATGGTAATAATAATATTTTCAAGTCGTCGAAAAGCTTCTGTTTTTATTAGACATTTTTTAAAACTTACCATGCATCTTATTTACAAACATAGGGTTATGTAAAGTATTTTTCATTCATTTCTTAGCGTGATAGAGCTTGAAATTATTTTTACGTGTATTATTTTAAATGCCAATACACCATTTCAATATTTTCAGAGAAAAAATTCAAATTATTAATAAATTTTGTGTTCGCAGCTACCTAGTATTAAAATAAAGACTATCTTACTAAGTTACAAAAAGAATAAATAATATTTTTTTGTTTTGTTTTGTTTGTAATTTATAAACATATTGTTTCATTATTTAGCTACCTAGTATTAAAAATTTCATTATTAGCTACCTAGTATTAA
>JAPMOQ010047785.1:3142766-3181756 GCA_026543055.1 Argiope trifasciata | reverse complement strand
TTAGCTACCTAGTATTAAAAATTTCATTATTAGCTACCTAGTATTAAAATAAAGACTATCTTACTAGGTTACAAAAAGAATAAATAATATTTTTTTGTTTTGTACATTAATAAAAGCGTGTTTTTAAAATCTGTTTTAATTTAATTTATAAACATATTGTTTCATTATTTAGAAAAAAAATTTATAAAATAATTTAAGGATTCATTATGTGAAAAATTTCAATGATTATTGTTGTTTTGTTTGATACTTCTCAAAAAGTGCATATAAGGAGTTTTCTAAATTTGGTAAAAGCTTTTCTAGATAGATGAAAATTTTTACCAAGACATTATCATTATGTTCTAAATTTTTATTTATTCAGAATATCAGCATAATTCAAAACCATCAATTATACATGAATTATATTCTTCGTCATTTGAAATATGATTCGTGAATAATCTGTACTCATATTTAATTATTTTGGTGAAACCTTTAATAATAAACTATAACTTTCTTTTACGATTTTGATTACTACTCAATGCACATTTGTTTACGTTTCTACTTTCAAAAGAGCAAAATACTAGCAAACATCAGGAGGTAAAAAAAAAAGTTAGTGAATCAATCATTAATGATATATGCGTTTCAAAATATTCACGATGAATGTTGAAGATTTATGAAGTTACATGTTTTTCTAACCTAGCCTAATATTAATGCAAGATAAAATTACAATGTATTTGTAATAGTTTATTAATTTATCGTCGGGGTTAATCATCTTTCAATGCAGAGAATTAATAAAGTTTGTCAGAAATTGATTAGATCAAAAAAAAAAAAAATCATTCTTTTCTCAGGAAATATGATCCATTTACGAAACTTCCGCCTGTTCAAAAGCTCATATTTATGCCTTTAAAAACAAATCATAGTTATTTTTTCGTCTTATATTTGATTAGTTAGTGATAAAGTGCATCTTTGTGATTTCCTTTCAAACATCGCATTTGATTGATTATCAAATAATGACTCATTATACTAAAACTTTCAGTAAAGTTTATTATTTTAATCAATACTCTGCTCGAAGGTCACGATGATTGACAATAGTTTACGAAATTATACTCTAAGCGGATGATTGTTTACATTAAAATAAGATTACGATGTCCAGAATCGAGAGAGTTTATGCAAACCATCAGCCAACTGATAACCTTTCAATATATACGAATAGTACAGCTTGTCAGAAATATGAGACTACCGGAAAAGGCATAAACGTCCTAATCTTTTGGAATATGAGAAGTGATTCATGAAATTTAAATCCATTCAACAACTCATAAATTTCAGTCGCTGCCTAAAAGACAAAAATAGCATTCATTTCGAGAAGCGCCGAAATGTTCAACTTCGGTACTAGAGATAATTGGATTGATGATATTTCTTGTCAGATGTCTTCATTTCAAAATCAACATTCTAACCTTTCATCGCATCTACAGTATATCTTTACAAACCGGCTACCAGACTGTAATTATTATATCATTCTGACAAGCCTGTTTATGATCTAGATATATTTCGCTTCGACACATTTGACGAAACTCGTTCCGTTACCGGAACTTGCGATCCCGTAGAAAAACAGCAACCATCTTCATAAATAAACAGTATGATTGTAAAAAAAGAATTATTAGGCAATCGATCAATGCCTTTTTTTTCTACTCAGCAAAATACAAAGAAATCCTTGTTATTCTTGCTTCTGGTGAAATCAAAAAGGACAAGGACCCTAAAGATTAAGTCTGTGTATTTGTTACACGCTAGTATTTCATGTTTTTGGTTAAGTAAATATCGTAAATCTCTCAACAATAAGAAATGCGCTCTCGCTTCTTGTTAAAACCATGTATATTAGTTTTATTTTGTGGTAAATCTTTTTATTTTAATAATTCCATTTCAGAACATGAAAATTTCAGAATCTTTTTTTATCCAGTTCCTACTATTAGTTCTCACTCTCCCTATTTATTTATTTATTTATCTTGTTCAAATTTTCAATCGTTAGTAAAATACTTTTTACTCATCCATTCAAGCAGAAATATGTAGTGGATGTTTTCACTACATTTCCAACTGTCATCCACTACATGTTTTTAAACATGTAGTGTATGACACTTGACGTTAATGCAGTTTTTTTTTTCAAATATTTATTCATTATTTAACTGACTTAATTTTTCAAACTTAAAGTTTTAGCGGTTTGAAAGGGAAATTGAAAGCAACAAGTTGTAGCTAAATCGGTAAAATACAAAAATTTCCTTGTTTTTCACGTGAAGGTAAAGAATGCGAGTTGTTGAAAAAATCAATAATTTTTTTATACTTAATTATTTTTTTTGTAATTATTTAATAAAGAGTTACTAAAATAAAAAACATGTTGATCTGAGTAGGAGTTTAATTAATTTTTTTTATATTACTTGTTTATTTTTAGGGTTATTTTTTATTTTAAATTAGGGCTAACTACTACTTGTGACCCTTTCTAAGTTTTTTTTAAAAAAGCTTTCGACACTAAGTGCATGGCCGAAAAATTTTATTCGATTCAAAGTTTGCTTGAAAAATTAGAAAACGAAGCATTAATAAATAATAAACTAAAATGGATTCGATGTAAAAATTATTTGAATGAAATACTTTAAGTAAAGGCGACTTTTTAAACTGTTTTTGTTTATCAAAAAATAAAAATTGGACATTTTGAAAAAAAATCAAAAACAGGCACAAAAAAAAAAGGCATTAATTAATGACAATCTGAAAAAAAAATCCGATTAAACTTGCTATGACAATTTGAGTGAAATAATTTTACTAAAGACGACTTTGTTCAGTAAAAACAATTGAAAATTTTCTCTCCATCCCAAAATTAGTCATGGTATAAAAAAAGGAAGTATATATTGCTGATATTTAAAAAATATTTGATTAAAATAAAATCACTGTTTAAACAGTTGGAAAGAAATTTTTAAATGAAGATGACCTTTTTAACTGTTTTAATTATCAAATATTAAAGAGAAAAAAGGACCTATGACAGTTTCTTGGTGGTTTTATTTCTCAGTGGGGTGCTAGTTGGGGTCACGATACTTAATTTAAGAAACTGTATTCGAATAGGTAGAAGTAAATAATTTTTTTCCACTAAATTCCCTTGAGTTCTTAACTGTCTAGTTACGTCATACTGTTACAAAAATACGAAATATTCCGTTTTCTACATTTTTTTCTTTTTTTTTAAAGGGCGGTATTTCTCTCTTAATCTTCTTGCAATAACTGATAATTGAAAATTAATGTTTAAGAAAATTCTCTTATTTGTAGCAACAACTAACTGTATGTATAATTAATAGCAATAATATCTACCTCATTAAACTATTATATAACTTTACTTGAAACATGTAAAACTTTGAAATGAAATTTTATTTGAGCCTTGACATATAAATGAATTATTAGTATTTTGGACATATTGCATTTAGTTTTGAATAATTTAACAATTTATTGATGTTATCGGTTGCTTACTAAATATTTTGAAGTGAAGGAAAAGTAATACGTTAAAGAGATTTTAAATAATCGATGAATATTCTTAGTTTAATTCTAAGTAAAATTTATTCAAAAAATAAATTTGAGTTATATTTTAATAATTTTTCTTATTTATTTCTATACGTTGTAATGTCTTGATCTTGACCGATCAAATAAAAGAGTAGAATTTTAGACAATTTGTTTATTTACTGTCATATATTTACGCAAGAACAGCTTGTTCTAACCTAGGTTAAAAATTTGATATTTATACAAGAGTCGAAGGTTGAAGGTTCATCGTGAAAAGAGTTTTCCATCAGTTCAGAGAAATAACACAAGAAACTAACAGGTGGTTAGTTAACACAGGTACTCCAGGATGGAGCGTAATTCAGCAAGCAGCAATCCAAAAAGTCTCTTCTTCTCTCTATCAAAAAAAAATTATCTCAGTCTAATCTCTGCGTTTCATTTCCCATTGGCTACTTGAGCTCTCTATCGAACAATAGTTGTTCAACAAAATGCCTCACTTATGGTCATCAGCAGATCATGGGAATGTCCATCAATGATGCGTCCTCTTAACTGAAATTTCAGGAACACGCGTTAATGACAATCCATTTCCAGTAGGAAACATTTGGCATCTAGATGGTTTGACACACATTGTTATCCCTGGAAGGTGTAAAACGTTTCTCTTAAACGGTGAACCTCACGTGTGGTCCTTCAACTAACATCACTAATTACCAGATGCTGTGACACTCGGGATGTAAGAAGATCTTCCATCTGGCAATCTGGAGGCATTTAACAATTGAGGGTTTTAACAGATGGTGACACAACTGACTGAAAATGCCGCTTATTAAGAATGGGATAGGGGAACTTTACAACGTTAAGAATGTTGAAAAGTAAAAATAAAAAATAGTCCAATTTAACATTAAGTAAAATGCTGAAAGACCTATACAGGAAATTTAGATTTAACAAAAATCCTTACTTTAGCGAAAATTCTTCATTTACATTTCATATCAATAATTAAAATTAGTCCAATTTTCTAATAAAGCATTTTTAGGTGTTTTGCTCCAGAGTAAAGTCAGTCCATTATTTTTACTTTACTGAACTAGGGGTAATATCGAGCTGGAAATAAATGCTTGTTTTTGCATACTTATAAAATATGATTACGAGTTCAGTTTATGAAAAGTAGCGAGTTACTGACAAAGCTGGGTCAACAAATGAGCGAATGCCTTAACAATTTCCCCCCACCCAACCTCGATACTTTAAAATAATCTAATTTTTGCACTTTCATTTATTTAAATTTGTTATATAATTGAATTTATTTAAATTTATATAAAGTATCGTTTACATTTCTATAATTATTCTTATAATTTTTTTATTGTTTCTTTATTCGCTTATAGACCAGCGTATGATCTAACTATATTCGCAGTTGTCTGTGTAATCCATAAGCGAACATTTCTTGCAAATTTTGTATAAAAATATTTAGAATGTGTTTAAAAAATTATAACATTTTACCATTTTATTAAAAATTGTTTTTCTATTTATAAACGTTTATACGGCACATATTCACACCGACTTGTTGATGACCTACGATTGAATGTTTTGTTATGAACTGTTTACAATGAAGTTTATCATTATGTTTATATATATTACTTATTTCTGTTTATATTGTAATTAAATAAAAGTTAATAAAAGCTTTCTAATACTCGACATTGAAGAGACGAAAGGCCTACTTTTCCCCAAACTTGCATCGCCTAAGAGACTCCGTGGAATTTAATTCAGTACCATCTGGTTTTAAATACATTGCTCATTTCTATAAAATGAGTAAGTCTGTTAAATGGAACCAGGACAAAGTTCAACATTTAATTATAGCAGTTAATTTATGGAGATAATTTATGTTTATCTTTAATTAAGAAATTCTTAAATAATAATATATGCTTATTAAAAAATGTAAACATATAATCTAGACTTTAGTCCGAAATATCATAAGATAATGTTTTAGATTTTAATAATCGATCTTTATTTTATTTTTAAAAATTGGTATTGATTATATTAGGTTGGTGCGTATGAAATGTCGGATTCTTAAGTGATTGTATAAAACTGCATATCTTTCTTCAAAAGCTGTTTATTCAATCAAAGTATGCTCCATTCGCTTCAATACACTTCTCCCAACGAGATTTTAAAGCGTAGATGCCTGTCTTAAAAAAATTTTGGTCTTTAGAATTAATAAACTCTGATATCGAGTTTTTTAGACTGTCTTCATTTTCATAGTGTTTGCCCCTTAAAAACAGCTCTAAATGCTTGAAAAAATGAAAATCGGTCGGCGAGAGATCCGGTGAATATGGTGGATGCTGCAAAACTTCATATTCCAGTTCGTTCCAGCTTATTTCTCTCTGTCAGTGCGTGCGGTACCCACTTGTCCATCTTCTTAACCTTGCCAATCTCAGAAAGGTGTCTCAATATCGTTGTATGGTCAACTTTCATCCTGATAGCAAGTTCCCTCGTGGATACGGCTGGATCCGCTTCCACTAGAGCCTTCAGGTCATCATTCTTCACAGACGTTTTGGGTCTTCCGCGCGGCTCATTTTGCAGTGAAAAATCGCCAGTCCGAAATTTTTCGAACCAACGCTGCACTTTCCGATCGTTAACCGTATTCTCCCCAAACGCTTGGTTTATGTTGCGTTCAGCTTTTGCAGCACTATTACCAAGTTTGTACTCATATAAGAAAATGACGCGAATGTCGGCAGAATTCATATCGGCAATAAACTCAAAAGAAATAACAAAAGGGAAGACCTTCGAGAAAACCTGTTTTGCTGAAATGAGTCTCTGGCAATGGACAATACGACTATGAATGAGGTTATGCCAAAGACAAAAGTATAACGAAAACAGGGAGACAAACGTCCGCATGTAAAGAGAATCCGACATTTCATACGCACCAACCTAATATTATAGCCATAATGTTAATTCACGCACAAAAAGTTGTTTAATATTGTTGCACCTTGCATGAGTATAGAAATAAATAATGAAAAGTATTTTTTTAAATATATCTTTAAAAATATTTTTACAAAATATATTAATCCAGAGCAGAAACAAAGATTGAACATAAATGTAACTGGTTGCATTGGAAAGTTCGATTTCTGAATTTAATAAAAGTGTACAAATGTTTTTTTGTGCAAAAATGCTCTCGGGAAATAATTAAGAAAAAAATAATATTTCAATGAATTTTTCAATTAAAAATCTAATTAAAATTTTGAGCTTAGTGTATGCTTATTACCTAAGTAACTACATGCGAAATTTGATCATTCTTGGATTAACAATTGACCATGTCGAGAATTTACAATGATTTTTTTTCATCATACTTTTATATGCATAATATTGCATTAATGCTACATTGTATAATGCAATATACAGGAAGAATGTCAATTTATAGACATTATCATGTAAAATCCCTTTACTGTTTACATAAAGTTGGCAGCTCTAGATTCCAATGGCCTTTTAAAAAACTTTTTTTCATCAAGCCTGTCACGACATACATTGCATGACATAATTTATAAATAGTAGGTCAGCTTATAAATATTATCAGATTAAAATTCTTCAGATTAATAATATATTTTTTATGTAAGATTATTCATTGGAAGGCCATTACGAGCCGAATTCCACATTTTCAATTTATTCATTTTTAAATATATATTTCTTTGACAATTCGGAGAATGTATGTGTTTAGAAGAAAGAGTATCAAAACTCTTGAGAAACTTTATTAACTGGAAGATCCGGTTTTTAAAAAGTAGTTCAACTCAAAATATTAAATTGAATACTATTTTTTCCCATTCTTTCTTTAAAATTAGATAATGATTACATTTCCTGCATTTTTATGATGATTATACGTAACAAAGACTTTTCAAAAAGCTTTTCGAATAAAAATATTTATATTCAAATCTATTCCGAAAATGGTGACATCGCAATATCAGTTTTTACTTGCTGTAATTCTTATTTAATATAGAGATAAGAAAAGAATTTTTTACAGGCACCAAGGTTATTTCAATGGCGTTGAAAATCTCCCGAGCGAAAATTTAATTACCGTTCGAAAATGAGGGTTCTCCAGCTACAGTATTCTCCATTTTCGTTTCTTGAAGATTTATTCTTCTTTTGTGGAAAATTTTTCCCCCTCTCTCGTTTCTTTTCAAATCAGGTTAGGTAATAAATGAGTGCAATAATAATGGAAGTTGAAGAACATTATAATTCATTCTTTGGGCAGCAGAATTCTATTGTTGCGAGATAACTGAATAAAGAAAAAGATATGTGAAATTGTAGTAATTGAGAAATATTTCTACTTGTATCAAGACTTAACAGAAAATAAGAACAAGGATAATAGTTTTCAGGCCAGGAGATAACCGAATTTTAAATTGCTTCTTCTGTCTCCATTTTTCAAGTCTTTTCATTCAGGAATGTTTCTATATTTTAAAGTATTTCTATTATCAACTTTGTTGCTGTTGCTGTTTCTCCCCTTTGGATTGAACACCAATTCAAACCAAGTCCTAAGAGATCGGGAGAAAAGAGGTGCAGTAGCTTCTGAGGGTAAAGCCCGAAGGCAGAAGTCTGACTTTAGTACACAGTCGTTATTACAGGAACAGCCCCTTTTTACAGAAGTGCTCTTTCATACAGCACAGAACTAGCGGGACTCCCCCCTGACCGGCCTACAACGAGGTCTTTGCACAATATAACAGCAGGGCCTAGATCATATAGCTTAAGATGGGGTCCTACGGTGGGCAGTTTCACAGATTTGGTCATAAATCAGACCTCCGACCCACTGAGGGACCACACTTCCCCATAACCTCGAGGATGCATTTCTTCTTCGACTTCTCTTGGTTTCTTTAATGCCTGGACAGTTTTACCGACTAATTATCGGTAAGGGAGCATATTGGAAAGAATAACCATCCCCGCCCCAGGGCTCGTGCACAGAACGCCCAGACCATATAGGAAAGAGCGCTACCCCTAGGTAGGATGCCGGCCTAGTAACAATAAAAGAAAAAAATATATGTGTTATCATTTTACAGGTCAGACCGTTATATATAGAGTAATAAAATTTGGCATGTTCTTTAGAGGGTGTAAGTTTGCATCTCGTGATTTTTAAAATATTAGTTAAAATTTAATGAATTAAAAATTAAGCTAAATACTGCTTAAATGAGCAGCTCAAAGAAAAAGATCTTACGTAAAATTGTACAAATTCAAAAATATTTCTACTTGTATCAACAGAAAATAATTGTAAGGATTATAGTTTTCAGGCAAGCAAGAAAAGAACTCAGTTTTAAATTACTTGTTTTATCTCCATTTTTCTAGTCTTTTGAATCAGGACTGTTTCCATATTTTAAAGTATCTCTACTAGCAATAAAAGAAAATTTGTGGGTTGCATCTGTACAGGACAAACCGTTAGATTTGGAGTAATAAAATCTGATATTGATGTGCTTTAGAGGGCGGAAATGATCTCGCATTTAAAAAAAATATTTAAAATTTAAACGTAAATACTGCTTAAATTTTAATAATTACTTAAGCCCCCCCCGTAACTGCTTTAAATGTTATAGCATAAAAATGAATTCTACACTATCTGAAAACATCATATTATCACTGAACAAATTTAATTATTTTAAAATTTCCAGACTAGTTTTATTAATATTTAAAAAATATTTTTAATCTTATTTTACAGTAATATATTGCACAGTTTTAAAGAGGCTGGAATAGTTTTTATAGTTGATGCAAGTATTTTATCCTGTTTTTTTTCTAGCATTGTTGCTGAAGAAGGTATGTAGGTACGATTTATTTTACCATGAGTAAGTTTACGTTTAAATTTGTTAAATTTTTTTGGTATTTTGTTATATTTTCAGTCAAATTTTAATTTCTAAGTAAGCAATGATAAAAATCTTGTGAGTGCATCCATTTCTAAATAGTTTCAGTGAGAAAGCTTTTGTATTAATTAAATTTTAATCATTTTCATTTCAAATTAAAGTTAAAATTTTGAGTGAGTTGTTAGGACATTATGGAAATACACCGTAAAATGAACAGAACTGTGCAAGGCAAAATTGTATGTCGCAGGTTGTTACATGACTAACAGATTTGAACCTAATAAATATTTACCGAGGAAATTATCAAAAGCAAGCTACATAATAAGTATTAAATATTTAATTCAAAATTTTAATAACTATAAATCACGATTAATTTGTCGTCAAAAGCGAAATATCTCTAATAATGAAAAAGAGCGTGTGTTTGTATGTATTGGCTAGACTGTTTGACCTACTAGAAGAACTACCATAGCACATATGTATATTTAAGGGTGAAAATGTGCATTCCGGTCCAATTTTTAAAACTTTTAATTAGAATTCTATTTAATAAAAAATAAGTAATATTTTGTCGCCTTTCAGTGATAACGTTTGAAAATATTATCGAACAAAAATTATTTTTTTCTCAATTTTTAAATTCAAAAAAAATTATGCTTTCAGTGATTTTAATTTAGATACCGTAAATTCTTATTGTCATGGTTTAATTAACTGTTAATAAGGTTTTTAAGTACAATTTGAAACAATAATTTCATGTTACAAATGCAGCCATAATCGTTTTCATTATTTTTACTAATATTTTATTCTTTTTTTCCCTATAGTTAAATTAAGAAATGAAAACAAGACCTTTTTTTCCTATTGAATGAGTTTCTGTTTAAAAAATACTTTTAATAAAGTTTTTTTTTTTTAACACTGCAGCAATTACAGCTAATAAATGACTTCAGAAGTCAGAAATGCTGAAAATTTATATTAAAACACTAGCTCTTATTAAGGCTCTTTTATATTGATGTTTTTCTTACTTATTATAGTGCATTGAAATTTCGTATTATATCAGACAAATTATTATTGAATAACACTTTGATATATTAAATAAACCATGAAATTCTGTAATACATACAAAACATCGAAATTTTGTTTTGTTTTTTCTGTTTTTGTAATTTTTTTAATGCACTTCGGTTTAGCAAGCATGTTTATTGGATTAGCTGAATTTCAATCACTTCTTTTTTTAAATTGAACTTCCTATTTGTAGTGAAAGTGCAAAATACTTGAGTGGCGTATTAAAAAAATGACATGTTTCTAGAAGGCTTTTCGAATAGTTAACGCCACTTTTACATCCTCATAAATCCCGGCAATTGATAGCTAGCCAAAAGTGGCTTGTACATTATAAAATTAACATGACATAAACCTAGGCATAAAAAACAAAATCGACATACCATGCCTTTTAGACTCGCATAAAAAACACTAAATAAAACAATAAAAGCTAAATTTAGAAGAAACATAATATAAACGTAAATTAAAACAACAAAAACATAAGGATAAAAGTAACATAGTATAATGCGTACCTGAACATAAAATGCAAGCTTAAAGTTAAATCAATAAAAATTTCCTAGAATCTACGGGGAATTTCTCTTTTCAATTTTCTCATATATTTTCACGCTAAGGTCTCGAGTAATGCATAGATGCCATTATACAATGAAGAAAATTGTACATACATTTAGAACTGTACATCTTACAAACCGACTGTTTCGAAATTTGACCTTCATCTAACTTTTTAGTAGTTTTTGTACCATGTAAAAATCATCATCAATCATTCGTCAGTTTATTGTGTGTTAGAACCACCACTTCGTCCATTTCTAAGTTAACCCAACCACTTAGTGGATTTGGTCTAAAATTTTATACACATCTATAATTCCAGCGATACAGCTATATACCAATTGCCATCTATGTTGCTTGTTGAGTTTTTCAGTTAACATGCTCACATACAAGTGAACAAACATACAACTTGTTTTTTATGGATTTCGTTCAAAACGAAGTAAACTGCCAATTTTTGTGTAAAGACTACTTTTTTGACTAAAGATTGATTTTTAGTCACCTATCTCGATACAATTTTGAGTTCTCGAGAGCACAGTAGTAGACCGATAAACAGATATAGTCAAAAATTTTATTTATGGAGATTCAAATTTTTAGCCGATTGCAATATTTCTTATTCTTAATGTATGACCTAATAAAGTTGATATAGTTCAATGTGTGAAAAAGTTAATTGCCTAGATGTCACTTAATTTTGGGGGGAGGGGATATGTCAAGATCTTTTTACATTATCTTCAAGGTAATTTAATAATGTGCCTTTATTTGATTTACAATAACTATGACTTAAATTTATTAAAATTAAAATGAAATATCGTTTAAATGTCAAACAATTACTCTTAGGACTTTTTTCATGTTTTCAAATTTTCTTGCACATCAGCGGGAATAATTTGTTTTGTATTTGGCTAAATGACTCTCAAGTAAGCAGCTATGACAAAAGTTAGTACGAGAGTTATAATTTAAAAAAAAGTCTTTTTTGTTTTCGCCACTATGTTAATAAAAAATTTTTAAGGCTTTTATTATTTTTTATTTTATTTTGTTCGCAAGATACTACTACCTTCTCTATTGTTGACGACTGGTATTTTAAATTTGTTTTTATCTCCAGAGTTTTTTTTCTTTCTGTTGCTTAGTTAAAAAAATATGTGATTTTGGTACTGATACATTTCGTATATATTTGGCTGTTACCCCAAAAAAACCAGACAAATGAAATTCTTTATTTATTTAGCTTTCCTTCTCCCCCTACAGTTTGGAAACATATGCCCAAATATTTCTTTGCAGTTGAGCTGTACAGACCGGCACTCAAATTGTTAACACATAATTGTTTTTTTTCCTCACCCTCAGTTAAGTTTTCAACGCTTACAGGCAGTTGTCGGCCTTATCGCCATTTACTGTTTCGTCTTCCCGTTTGAGTGTCACATTTCAACCCCCCTTAAGAATCATTGGGGCAAGCAAGCACTGCATCTTCAAGAAAAACAGATGGCCCGTGAGCGCCTTGTCATCACGCCGTTTGTTCCATTTTGACGACGTCTCGTCCTCATGACGCTCGCTCCCTGTTGATGTATGTATGGGCTCGGAGATTAGAAGACCGAAACGTTATTCGAGAAATTCCTTTTACATTTCCGCCAAGAGGTAAACAAGTGGTTCTTAAAGGAATAATTTAGTGTTGAAAAGATGAATCCATTGAGATAGCAGCTGTGGATTTTGCTCTTATTGTTTTTTTAGCATCTTGGCTCACAATTATATGCTTTTCTGGTTATTTATGTATTCCGAGCTCAAGTGTATGTTTATAATTAATAAATAGTCCATCCTTCAGGGGACAGTGAACTTTATTAGACACTTTTGGGAATTATTCAGTTAGGGTGATGAAATTTTTATGCATATGTATTGAAATATAAATAAGACAATTTTCTTACAAACATTTTTTTTAAATATGTTATTTTTTTTTTAAATAAAATATTTTTAATTTTGTAAAAATTTCAAAATATTCCAAACACTTTTATTTTTAATTTTTTCGATTACTTTTTTGCTTATTTCCTAATGTAAATTTATTTGGAACAAGATTATGTATGATTTTGTAATTCCAGTTAAATGCTAATTTCTTAGAAGTATTTTTATACATACTTACTGAATTTTCATAGGAATTTTATGTTTTCCTGAACTAAAATTGACTTTTAACTATCTAAAAAAACTCGAAACATAAAATGCGTATACTCTATTTTCTTTCAATGTCTTAAGGAAATGAGCTTGACAAAGAAAAGTTTTTTTTTTCAACGCTAAGGGGGGAAAAAAACTGAAATTTTTGATGTTTAAACAGAATATTGTGAAAAAATTCGATTTTTACATCAATATTTTCCTTTTTTTAAACAAATTCAAAACATAGTTTTCCTTTATTAATCTTTCATCATCATGCAGCTGTGGAATCGTGCCTCAGTTATACCACAGTTTCGTGAGCTACATCATTAAAAGACTGATTTAAATTGATTATAATATACTATCATAACATTGCATATAAATGAGAAATTTCTTCATCACAAACATACTTGCAAAGAACAATTTATTGAAAGATAATTATTCACAAGCATTGTATGCAAATAGACCAACGCTGGCAGATTAATTGTAGACAGATGAGTTTTTAAAATATTTTGTTTCAAACGACTTGATTGCATATTTTGAAGTAAGTCGTTTTTTTTATCCTGCACAGCTGTTATCTTTTTATATACTATTCTATTATGTTGTAAATGTTGTTCAAAAATTTTAAAGCATTAAAAAAACAAAACATATTTCCTAAACATAATTAAACGCAAAATAACGATGATTGTTATCTCTGATTGATTAAATATAGAATTTTTATGATCTTTTTTTTCTTGTTCTTAATCACTATACATTGGTAAGATCTAAAACAAATTTAATAATCGAAGCCTACGCTTTGATTACTATTCAACAAAATCAATAAAACACTGGCGTTATTCATATTTTGTTGAATTTTCCCTGCCATCTTCGTTAATTAAGGTAGCAATTTTATCTCACGCATTTTTTATCAGATATTGTTCTATTCCATTATATTATTTGAAATTGGCTATTAAAAATTACATTACATTATTGCATATTAAATATTTTGGCATCACCAAAATTTTTAAATAGAATTTAGAGCTAAAATCCAAGTGATTATTTTGAAAGTAAATACGATTGAAAGAAGAAATGTAATTTACGGTAAATGCAACATCAAACTATTCAAAATTTACTTCTTTCTTAATTTTTAGCAGTTTTAAAATTATCTATTAAAAATTGATGTGCTGCTACTGAAAAAAGTGCATCTCCTTCTCTTACATGTAGTTTTGTAAATAAAGTGCGTCAGACTTTAAGTTTAAGACATATTTTTAAAAATTTAGCTAATTTAGCTTCATTTATTTTGTTTTGATAAATATAGAATGCTGTAACCGAGTTTTTTAATTTACCTTTTGATGCGTTAGTTTTAAAATCTTATACTCTATTGCACTTCCGATGGTAATATTTTATTATTATCAGAACTGTCATTTATTTCATTAATGTTATTAAATTTTAGTTTCATAAAAGTGGGGTTAAGTGATAGTCAATTTGAGAAAAATTTGATTTAAAGGTTTTGATTTATTTCCTAATATTTCCAATACATAATTTTAATTTATGGATTAATATTTCAAATTGTTAAAATAAAGAAAATGTCCGAATTCAAGTACACTACTAATAAAAACTGGTTTTCAAAAACATTTTTTATTACATTTTTTTGACATCTGCGTAGATGTTCGAATCATGTTTGGTTGCAACAGTTGCAACAAAAGTAGTTTTTAATTTTAGGAAAATAATTTTTCATTTCCTCATAGAACTAATCCGATTAAAAAAATATAAATTTTAATAGTCACAAATAGTTTTCCAGAGAAGAATTAAAAAAATATATCCTTTTAGTACAAATAATTAAGAAAGAAACTGTCAATAAAATAGCTGAAAAATATAAACTGAATTTTTATACATTAAATCACATTCTTAAAACTCGCAAAACCTCAAACAAAAATTTTGTATTCGCAAAAGTGTCATATACTGAGAACGAAACCCGATGTCGACTAAAGCGCCACCTACCGATGGGGGTGCGGATAAGGCGGTGGCCATAACTAAAACGAAGGAAGGTTTGATTGGCAAGCCGAATAACACCCAACAAGAAAAGAATTCCTAGTCCCCATGAAATATTGCTGTGTGGGAGGGAGTGTGACATTCAGAAAGTCAACCGACCCACCAAACTGCCCCCAATAAAACCTTCCCTTACTCTGTGAAGAAGTCTTATGAAAACCGACACTGTCTTTGTACATTTAGAGAGGGGTTTAGTAAATCCCCCAAACTTGTTTGGAAAATGAGAGGGGTTTAGAGTCGCACGGAAAATCGTACTGAGAGCGGCATGAATGTTAGAAGGATTCTTAGAGCATAGAACACATTACTGATTAATTATTGAAGTACTTCGATTTTGGGACATTTAATTGCTCTTCATAATTCTGTTAATTAAGATTAGAGAATTCGGTAATTTAGAAGGAGTAATTGAATTATTTAATCTTTATAGAATTTCGTTTGCGAAACTTCATTTTTAGCAACAAATGTGATTGTTAATTTTTTAATCCAAGGGGATCTGGCAAAATCTATGTGCCTATGTAAATGCATGACCTCAAACTCATCCCTAAACAATGGGCTCAATCCTTTCTCTCAATAGATTTAGTACTAACAGCGAATTTAAATAAAATGTCCCTAGTGTTTTAAATTTATTATTTTAAAATCATTTATTTAAAAATATTAAATAGGCTTAAATGAGAAAGGAAACGAGCAAAAGTGAATTTTCCAACTCATTCTACGTATTTGATATGACCTGGTATTTCTATGTAGCTGGGATACTAATTTCTCCTTAATTTTCGCAAAAAAGAGAATGCCCTAAATTTTAATTAAATGAGTCATTTGTACCACATTAAAAAGAAAAAAATTAATATTTTGAAAATAATGTTAGAAAAGTAAGTAATAGCATTTATCCTAACTGTGGAATATAACCAACTTAATATGATAATGTGCATAAATTGGAAGAAATAAATAATTAATGAAATTGCATACATTAGATTAAATGTCTCCTTGTTCTGGAATGTTTCAAAATGAAAATTCATCTTGGCTTTGTAATAATATATATAATAGGGTCATATATATTTAGCAAAGAAAAGAATAAAGTAACCGCAAACTTATCTTTCTCTGATATCCGGAATAAGTCAAAACTTTTCTGCATTTCTGAAGATTTATCGGTTTTTTTTAAAATTTGCAAATAAATAAAATTTAAAAAGAAAATTGTTTAGTGAGATTCAATTAAATAACTTGATAGGAAGTTACTTCGCTCAAAATAGAAATTATGATTATTCATATATAATTATGAATTGGAAGAAAAATAATAAAATATATTGTTACCTGAATGCCAATACGCATTAAAAAACCTTATATCTCTGTCATATAAGAAAAAGTTTTATGAAAGAAGTGATCAACTTAGTTTTAGTTAATTTTTATAATCCAGATTTATGGTTGCTAAAATCATCTTGCTTTTGATCACTTACTCACAAGAATATATTTAACTTCAAATTCTATAGACATGCAACATTTGCTACTAGTTTTAAAAAAACATTTTTCCACATTCTGTCCTAGTCATCTTTCTAATTTTCAATAATCTCACAAAAATGGGAACTTGGAAAAACGAAAGTATTTAAAGTTTAATTAATACAAAAACTTTCACATTCAACATTGTTTATGCGCATTACAGATTATATTCTCATCTAATATAATTAATTTCACAAAATTGATTCTCATACATCCAATAATTTATTACATTAAAGAGTCACAGGATTTAAATATGGATGCACTTTATAAAAATTTCACTGTTGCACATTTACGAAACCTTAATTGTTAGTTTGTTAAAAAAAATATTAAAATTAATATTTTTACACCGAAATCTATACATTATTCAAAAATAAACCGTTTTTTCATAATTTCATCATAAAAAAAAGACCCAAAAGAAATATTGATAGCAACAATGAAAGAGAATTGGGTTTCATTTCAACAATTAATTATATATTCAAGTAAAATATGTTTACAATATTTTTTAACATAGACTAAAAATATGGAAAAAAATGTGCAGCAAAAAAATGACATTATTAATAAGGTTATTCTTTGAATTTAAAAATGTTGAAAAAACTTTTTGTGCTGTAATATTTTCGGAAATTATCACGTAAAACGCCAAAATTTCACTTCATTTTTAATTAATTGGACATTTTTAAATCACTTGGAAGCTGCTCGTAATACTTGGTTTTTACTTGTTCCATTAAACAATTATTTTCTCATAGCCCAAATATAACCAATGTAAACGCACAAATAAATTGAAAGATCAAAAGTAAAATACATGGGTACAGAAATGCTAATATACATTTAAAAAAATTTCTTTGTTGTCATTTTGCTGTTGAAATTTTAATTTAATGATAACAATACATGAAAATATCTCTCAAAGCGTTATTTAAGATTTCTAAAATAGCTCTCAAATCACTAATGTAATTAGCAGAACTTGTAAGGAGTTGCTCGTAACTTAATAAGTATTAGCAAAATCAGTACCAGAAACATAAAATAAGGCTATTAAATTGTATTGATCCTTAAAAAGTCAAAAAATAATAATTTTAGACGGGTTTAAAAAAATGTTTTAGAAAGGTATTGCTTAGTGAACTAATGTAATATACATATACACACATACATTTTACTTAATGAGTATAGATCACAGCGATTTTGAAGAAAACGTATTCAGAAATATGAGAATATTCAAATATTAGTAAATAAAAAAGGATATAGATCTTCTTTTATCTTACCTCTCTTTAAATTAATTTGATTCCAGTAATTAATTTTCCGATAAAAGCAATATAATTTATCTATTAAGAATTAAATTTATTATCCTTTATTGCAAAATATATAAATAAGATGAACGTTATGTACAAGATCAAATGTATGAAACATTGATAAAAATCGTAGACAGAATAGCAACGAACTATATATATATATATATATATATATATATATATATACAAAAAACTTTGGAAACATTCTTATTTGTTTGAAAGTGTTTTATTTAAAGGTGTTTTCTCCTTTTCTTTTGCCTTTGGGCTTCTATAATAATAGATAGATCCCGAATTTTCATCGATGTTTTCCCATCTTTGTTTAATTTCCAAAATGGATTTTTTTTCTTTTATTGTCTCATATGAAGAAATATTTCTGTAGGATGCTGGGTATTTTACTTCAACAATCCCATCATCACTAATCAGACCTTCCCCAGTGTAGATGACCACAGCTGTGATGGTAAACAAAATAAAAAAAGACAGAAAGAAAATGTTGAGGGGAAGACGTTGTGAAGACCAGATAAGAAAAGTCATAAACAATCAGAGGGTAAAGGGAGGTTTTATAGTGTATTCCTCCGCGAATGGGTGGAGTTAAAGGCGCATTGGGGGTGAAGTGTAAACTATTTAGGTCTAAAATAATGTTTTTGCACATTAAAAAAAAATTTTTTTTTTTAATATGCATCCGAAAGAAGATACCCAAATGAATGTTTCATATTTGCTGCTTTTATTTTATTTATGATAGATTTTTTTTTCTAAAAATGTTTTAATGGTGCAGTTGAAATTATGTGATATTTTAATAAATATTAAAAAAATACTTCGAGAAGTCCGGGAAAAAAATCCTTAATCAGAAACATGTGTTTTTATTCCTTCTACCAATTGCAATTGATTTCATATAAAAGAAACCGCAATAGCTAACGGAAAAAGATCGATGTATTTTCTCCATAGGATAACATTACGCTTGAAAATTGTAGGTGGCTTGTATACGGCACCCTTAACTTAGTTCCTTAACTTAGGACCTACGTTTTGATGTCCTACGTTTGAACGCTTAATGAAGTAGGTAATTATGGAGAACAACAAGCCTAGCTTGTGATTTTTGACTTGACCTTAAAAAAGGGCCCTATTTGGAATGCAACGTCGATTTAAAAAAAAAGTTAATTAGACTTAATAAAAAATAATGAGCTTTTAAAGATTGATCTTTCTCAACTTCTATTTATCAATAAAAATATAATCATTATAATCATACCCTAGTAAATAAATAACAACCTCGCAGTACCGTAATGTCTTTGTATATTACAATTCCGCTATGTAGACTGTGTAGGCTCATTTAATGATTAATATGAAGAGTATAGTGATTATAATATCTAGGATTATCTAGAACAGTTACAGAATATCGAAGATACATCTCAGATCGTGTAAACAAAATGTATTATTCAAGGACATTAAAATTTATGTATTAAGGTATGTTCGTGTTATGATTTAAGGTCAATAATAAATTGCTAGCAATTTTACATTAGCCAGAATTGTCACGGTTCCATGGAGAGTCATAAAGTTCCCAAATTGTATTTTGGGACATCGAATAGTTTAAGTTAAATTTGTTAATAATAATAATAAAATTAAAACCGATAAAGGCCTTTATAGCATTTTTGGGTTTGTTTGAATAGATAATATGTAAATCTAAATGTATTTATATAAATTTTTGCTATTTGAATGCATGTGTATCTAAAAGCATTTAATTTTCCCAAGATACTCTTTGAAAGCATGTGCATTTAAAAATATCTAATTTTCCTTTCTTTTTATTTGATCTTTTCTCGTTGACTTTATCATTATAATATACTAAATCCCTCCGGGGGCACAGCGAAACGAGGATGAGAAGCTTCCTACATGGTGGTTGGTTTTCGCCACCTTGAAGAACACACGAAAAGGCTGGGTCCATCGATGACTGGACATACTTCCTTAGGGAAGGGTTGTACTTGTGGTTGGTGATCTCTCTTAAGACTCAACCATGTTCCGTTTCTTGTTGCTGCTTTTGTTATTTTATTTGTGTGTCTTTGGGCACGTTGGAGAGTCAGTGATTTGATATGACTTATGATGTTCTAATCACTTCCAAGGGGTGATGGTTCCTCCGAATTGCTTATGAGAAGCTTTCGGCACTGTGGTTGATTCTGTGGGGGGTGTAGAAGTGGTGGGGGAGACTTCCTCTTGTCGATGACGAGACGTACATTTCATGAAAGGGGTTGTAGTGTAGTCGGTGAAGGCCATAAGGATTCAACCATAGTTCCCGCTAGTCTTGCTGTCGCATCTCACTCATTATCACGATTATGATTCAACCAGTATTTTTTTCAACTGTATTCATTATTCCCCGTTTCGGAAGTATTAAAATTGGAAATACGAATTAGGCATTCGTTTACTCGATTTGACGGTTACTTTTTAGGCATATAATTTCACGTTCTACATTTCTAAATGGTCGGGAATTGGACTGGAATTAAAATAAAAAAAATGGTCGGGAATTAAAATAATGGCATTATTAATATAATAGATTATTCATGGTTTTCATCATTATTTGTTTATTAAATATATATATATATATATATATATATATATATATATATAATACTATAATACGAGGAATGATTGCCAAGTCGAAAATCGCCCCAGAATTAATATACTCCGGTAAACTTGGGGGTCTGGGGTTTTTGGCCACGAGGAATCGATTGGCGCCGGTTTTGAAGCGCTACGGTCGAGCAGTTCAAAACAAGAAAATTTCCCATATTTTTTCTTATATAAAGAATTTCCTCTATTAACGAAACATTTCACTCTATCGCTGTTTCTGGGGCCGCGGTGGCCTGGTGGTAAGGTCTCGGCTTAGGAACCGGAGGGTTCCAGGTTCGAGACTCGATTCCACCAAAGAACCGTCGTGTGAGGGGGTCTCTTGCACGTTAAATCTGTCAGGCCAAACGTCCTCCCGCTGGTGTGGCGTGGTGTGGAGAGGGGGGTGCCAGTTCAGGTGTTGTCCTCGTCATCTGATCTTGGTTCAAAATTACGAGGTCCGTCCCAAAATAGCCCTCGTGTTGCTTTAAACGGGACGTTAATATAACTAAACCTAAACCTAAACCTATCGCTGTTTCTAGTTGAAAAAAGATAACCTTTACTAGAGTTGAAGTGAAGAGCTTAAAAAAGTTTTGATCTGTCGATTTATTTCCATCGACACAGTACAATCGCTTAAGACATTAAAGCAAATTATGAAATTAAGTTTTTTTGAAAATATAGAAATATTGTTTCACTACATTTTTTTATTGAATTCTTCCAAAAAGAATTATCTTCTGGGAAGAATTATCTAATGTTCAGGCAGAAAAAATATCTAAAGAGTTTTAATGACGGTGGTTGAGCCATATACGGCGTATTTCTATATTGAGGGATGGCTAGCTCTTAAACACTAAGTATCTAATTCCCACTTTTAGTTCTTCCAGATTTAAGTATATTAATGCGGGAAACAGTGACTCTCTATAAGGCCATGTATTCTTAGCCCGATTCGCTGTCTTAAGTTTTGACACTTCTAGCATTTAATAACTTTTTGATGAGAGACACTGCCAAGTATATGTATAAATGAGCCACTATTGTGGATCAATGCACATCTCGGGAGAAATGCCTTAACTGCAAAGCCACTCGGACTTAGTTTTCAATCCAGCATGTTAACTAGAAAGAGAAATAATTTGCACAAAAATTAAGAAACAGATTTCCCATCCCGTGATCTTATAAAAACTCAAACTCTTGTATGTGTTATAAGCCACTCTTCCATGGTGAAAAAAACCATCTATAACTGAGCTCTGTCAGATCAATAGAGACAACGTGCCTTCTGGTAATAATTCCGAATCCATTTTAGTAACACCACAATCAACTCTAAATAGTATAACTGCATCTCAGCCAACTGTTTATCTCAGTCAGACATCTTATGTTTCTGCTGAAATCGTGAATCCGTCAAATGACCATGAATATTTGAGCTTAATATTTTTATCTAGTGAGATGCTGCAGAACCGTCATAAATATAAAAAATAATTAGGTACAAGGAAAAACATAAAAAAAGAGTTCAAGTAAAATTCAGACGAAATATCAAATTCTAAATTCTAGAAGACATCATTTCATATTTTGTGTGAGCTGTTAAATTTACTTATAACCAAATCAATTATTTTACTAAATAAATAGATGAAATTGATGATTTTAGTCACCTCTGACCCAGTATCCGTGGACATAGATAAGCTTAATTAAAGTCTTGATAGTGAGGTTGAATTTGATAATGGCGTAGAATACAATCTCAATGAACAATCGGTAAATCCTGCATGTTTTTGAAAAACCATCGATTACAACCGCCAAAATCTATAAAGATACTGTTAAGCAATGACTTAAAAATGCCCATTTCCTTAATATAATTTAAAATATTTTATAATACACCTTTAAACATCCCTGTACATGGCAAATATTTAAAAAAACGGACTCATATAGTCTTCAATAACTTTTGTGATCTGTCTCTTGATGTAGAATTTTTTGTTTTTAGATTTATTCTGTTTCTTTTTTTTATATTTTTACCCTTTAATTTGTAAAGATTTTTTAGCATCTTTGAAACGGTTTCCTTTCTGCGATTTTGCATGAAATTTCGAAGACATTACTGATAATATACCAATTTTTTTCACGATATTTTTCCTTTTATTACAAGATTTATCCTTTCAAATTATATTTTATAATTAAACATATCAATTTATTAGCACCCTACACTTGCGGCAGCACAGTCATATCTCGTTCTTATGCCATTAAATCATAAAAGAAAAACAGATAAACAAACATTATATTCAAAATACTACTTGCTTTCATACTTGATTACATATTAAGACAATCAAGCAGCAATCACTTATATTCTTGATAAGCTATTTTTGGATGTAAGCAGTTAAATAAATTGACAAGAAGGAATATGAAATCATTTACATCTCAGGAATTTTATGAAGAATTTCTTTAAACAAAATACAAATTTATGCATTTAAAATAATTTGATGAGTCAACTTGATTAATTACAATAAAAATAGATGAATAATATTCAAAATTACAAAACTAAAGAATGGACAGAGAAATGAATTTATATTTACATATAATTTAACATGTAATTAAAAAATATATATAAGTTATCTTTACATATCTAACAATAAATTCTTGAAAGAGTTAAAGCGAGCCTTTTCAAATATGCTTTCAAATAATATATCAAGGAATCCATATTAAAAATTTCCTTTACTAATAATTGCTATAATTTAGTTAAAAATAAAAGAATTTTATGTATTTACAATTATTAATCTATACTTATAATAAAGCTCAATGTGTGTGTGCTGGCGCTCTACAGGCCAGACCGCTGGATCTACAGCTACTAAATTTGGTACGTGTATACCTTGGAGGTCGGGAATGTGCACCTCGGAGCCCTTTTTTCGAATTTTTAATTAGAATTTGAATTAACTAAAATTTAAGTGAAATTTCGACGTTTTTCCGCTATAACTTCCGAAAATATGATCGCATAAACATGATTTTTACATCAATTTAAAGATTAAAAAATTAGCTTTCTAATGGTATCAGTGTTTTAATGTATAACTTAAGCTACTATTTGTAACGAATTTTTAAAGAAATATTTTAACCATGTTTTTTATCACATGACTGGATAAAATAAAAGAAATGGAGGGAAGAACAATGCCGGAAGTTCAAACAAAAATAAAAAAACTAACCCATCGCAAATAAATCTAAATAAATGCGCACGTGACTGGATAAAATAAAAGAAATATAAAATGTGATACTTTCTAAAAAAATAAATGCAAAGCAAAGGTTTCTATAATCGCTTGCAATATCTAAATAATTAATTCAACAAATCTTCTTTATTTACGGTAAACATGATTGAATTTAGACAGGATATGCATTGAAATCCCAACTTAATGGCGTATTTCTATAATCGTTTGCAATATCTGTATCATTAATTCAATAATTTTTTTTCCATTATAAAATGTGATAGCTTCTAAAAAAATGAATGCAAAGCCAAGGTTTCTATAATCTTTTGCAACATTTAAATCATTTATTGAATAATTGTTTTCCCTTTTTCGCTTTCTTTAAAAAATATTTACTATTTTGGCAACATCACCGAAAAAATTTTTTAGAACACATTACTCATGGCGAACCAGCTGTTCACCAAAGGCGGCTAGTATTAAATAATTTGATGAGTCAACTTGATTAATTACAGTAAAAATAGATATGTCACATTCGAAAAGACAAAACAAAAGAGGGGGCAGATAGATGAATTTATATTTACATATAATTTAACATGTAATTAAAAAATATATATAAGTTATCTTTACATATCTAACAATAAATTCTTGAAAGAGTTAAAGCGAGCCTTTTCAAATATGCTTTCAAATAATATATCAATGAATACATATTAAAATTTCCTTTACTAATAATTGCTATAATTTAGTTAAAAATAAAACTTTACATTTTGAATAAAAAGTCATTAATGTGTAAAGGTATCCAAAAAAGGGCTCACCTTTCCTTGACGATTTCGACGTCCGTCATCACATTGAGCAGCATCGCAAACTGTTCACGATGAGCAAAAATATTTTAAAGAAACTGGAGTTAATTGCATAGTAAAGGTAGAGATTCTCACCAAACAAAGAAATTTTATTTCATTTCCTTCTGTCCCAGTTTTCGTATTGAGTTTACGAAATCAAACAGAAAAAAGTTTTAGAAAGGCAATCAGAAATTCATGAAGCTAAGAAAGAAAAATCATTGGCAAATTTTGAAATATCTATTATTATAAAATCTGACTGTTAATGATCAAATGGTATTGGCAGCCTCGTGTCATAAGACGAGTGGTGGGAATGCATTTAAACAATGGCATCACTTCGGAAATCAGTGGTAAAGTATTTTATTTTATTTATTATTATTTTTTTGAATTTCTTCCTCTAATTATCTCATTTTTTTATCTTTTTGCTTTTGAGTTTAGAGCATGGGAGTTCTTAAAGGCAAAAATAAAACGATAAAATATGAAATAAAAGAATCCATTGAAGCAATTTTCTTTTATATGCATCAATAAATGGTGATATTAAACTTATAAAACATATTTATTAATATTATTTTCCTAATAATTAAGTTAGCGACTTTTTTTTTTTAATTTTGATAAGAAAGTTCAATTTAGAAGAAATTCTCATGTTTGAAATTTTTTAAAATCTGATACCTATTTTGGGCCAGAAAAAGAGAATATTTTCGGCTGCTTATACCTTATTCTTCATGTAAAGTTATATAACGAAACTATCAGTAAATTGTGATATATTTTAAGAAAATGTACATTTATGCGTAGGTGATAATTGTGACTAAACTGAAAAAAAAAAAAAAGAATTATTGCAGAAATATGATAAAAACAACAAAAATAGTAAGAATAGACTAAAAGCTATTGTGTTGGAGGAAGTTTTGCCCCAATGAGTTGGGCTAGATTAATAAACAAGCAAAAGAGGTAACTACCTATAAGACCGAGAGCTCTGGGGAAGGAGATGTCTCCAAAAAAATTTTTTCCCTTTCTTTTGTGATAGTATTAGAATTAATTAGCATGAGTCGTGCACTCAAATTTATTCAAATAATTACAAGTAGTGTTTAAATTTTGGAACTTTATTCAAACAGCATTCTTAAGTAACATGCCCGTATGTAAGTTTTATATTACAATGTTTTAGAATTTATGATTAGATGTTCGATTAGATGGCTAAATATAATTTAGATTATATTTAAAAGGCTTTTTACTTCTATAAAATTACTTTGAATTTGAATTTTTATAGGTGATATACTAAAGGAAACTTTCTTGAAAATAGCCCTAAATAAAATGTTAGTTACTTCATATTTTTTTTACTCTTTTCTATTTACAAATTAATCTAATACTATAATACGAGGAATGGTTGCCAAGTCAAAAATCGCCCCAGAAGTAATAAACTCCGGTAAACTTGGGGGTCTGGGGTTTTTGGCCACGAGGAATCGATTGGCGCCGGTTTTGAAGCGCTACGGTCGAGCAGTTTGGAGTTACAGATAGGATATTTTCAAACTTTATTAGCTCGCCATAATGGCTACTTTAATTTTCAAGCGGTAACGTGCTGCCATCTATAGCCAATATGGCGAACTAATAAAGTTTTATGTTTATGCTGTTATAGGTTTATAATATGTTTCTTATGTATGTATATATGTTTGGTTTTTCTAAATAAATTTGTCAAAAATATTGAACTTCAACACACTTCAATCTTTACCTTTACTTTACTTTTGTTTAGAATAGTTCCCTTTCCAAACTCTAACTTTGTTTAGAATAGTTTACAATGGTGCACTTTAACCGGTTATCTTTTCACCAATGGTTTCACAAATTTTCTTATGGCATGTATTGTTTTGATAAATCACAATTGAAAATTTAAATCTTCGAGTTAGCTTCGATACCTGTTTTCTCCGAGCGGAGCTCGGTCACCCGCTGGTAACAACTTATAATATCTTTAGGAATGATACTAATTCTGTTCAAATATGTCCGTACACATTTGTTTTTTTGTTTTGAAATTTCTATGAATAACATGAATTTTGGATGAAAATTTGCATTTTTATTTATAGCAATTATAAAAAATGAGTACGTGTCTGTTTCCTGTGAAATTAACATTTTGTCTCTGTATCAATTAGAGGTCAAGTTACAGCAAAATTTTCAAATGTAAGTAATGCTTATTTATAAGAATTTAGAAAATTTAAATGTATTTTCTGATAAACGAGTTTTTTTAAATACTTCTATCGTCTTATGTCAAAAAATAATCAAAATATCATATTGAAATTTACAATTAGTGCATGTCATGTTATATAAAATTATTATGTTCATGTTATGTAATGAAATATGGATATGATGTTCAATGCTCTAGAAGTGGATTTATGATTGTTTAAAGTAAATATTGTAGACAAAAATTTCAAAATTTCATAGATAATTTCATAGTTTATTTTCAATAAAAATTCTTAGATAATAGCTAGTTACACTCAAAGATACGTTACCGATGTAATGTTGTAAAGAAAAAGGTAAAACTGTAACAATTTTTTTCTAAAGAACAATTCCAGTTATTGTAAATAAATGCTAAAATTTAAATAAAAATATGCTTTTCCTTAAAAGCTAAATATATATTCAACTAATTTCACTTTTATTCAATATTTTATTCTTATATAATAAAAAACATATTGTTAGCGGGCTTGTAAAATGCCGTAAGTAACACCAACAACTACCAGACATCATATAAAAATTAAAATATTTGTTTTTTAGAAAAATTTCCTTCGAACCTAGTCAGATATCTTAAACATAATTTAATAATTTTATTTTATTTTAGCACATTAAAGGCGGGAGATCTTGACGAAAATATGCTAGGTAACGCTGATCAAATCCTAGTACTACGACTCCCACCTTTAATGTGTGAATAATAAGTGATGTGAAAATGTTAAAGGTGATTAAATAATTAAAAAGTACACCCTTGAAGGTACTTTTGAATAGTACTTTTTTTTGTTTTTCAATGCAAGATTGAATTAAGGCTTAACTAATTTATTTACGGTGAAATTCAAGTGGCAAATAAAATCCTGTTTTGTAAGAAAAAGTATGAGTACCATACTAGTATAAAAATCTATAATTAACGCATGAAATGTTTAAAAAGCGGATATTATTATATTAAGCATTAAATATTATATAGTGCTGAATATATTAAAGATAAGTGTGCTAAAACTGTGAAAGGTATTTTTTAAACAATTTTAAGAAAGTTCGGTAGACATTTCTTTTCTCTTATATGCATCAAGAAAAAGGGATTTAAGATAATGAAAACATTCACTTAGTGCATACTAGTTTAATAAAGTTTTTAAGTTTATGGCGTCCAAGTTAGAGATTCCTATATTAAATGAATCAAATATGAGCGACCAAAAAGATGAAAAATAAGAATTTACGGAATAGAGAGAGAGAGAGAGAGAGAAAAGAACGAAAGGGGGAAAAACCTGAACTGAAGAAAAGAAATACTTGGGAAAAAAAGTTTCGCATGAATTAGTTATTTGGATTTCTCTTGGAGGAATACTTTTTTTTTTCTTAAATAAATAATTATATTTTTTATGCATTACTCCAATAAAATAAAAGGAGAGAAAATAATAATTAAATTAAAACGAACTTTTTTTGTAAGACAAAAAAATTGCATTAAGATCAACAACAACAAAAATGTGTATAATTCACTTAAAACTTTGTAAGTAAATTTGTCCCTAAAAAGTTCGTAAGTATTTTTTTTTTTTTTTTCAAATTCAAGAATAAGGAAATGAATGAAGAACCAACGAGAATTGTAAAGGTTTTAATCAGACTTTTAAAAAAACCATATTTGTAAACATATAATAATGTAAATTATTTTTCATTTTCTTCTTAGAGTGATAGATGTTTTAAATTTTTTCGCATGTGTATTTTAGATGCCATTACACCATTTCAGTATTTCCAGAGCTAAATTGTTAATAAATTTTGAATTTGCCTTAGGAACGCCACCTAGTTGTGAGTTTGAGAAGCACTTGAGTTCTAGATTAAGAAAAATAAAATGATTAAAATGAAAAAAAAAAAAAAAATTAGTGCAGTAATAAAAGTGTAGTTTAAAAACTTGTTTTAATTGAATTCATAAATATATCATTTCATTAGTTATTTGCTTTATTTGTTTTGTTTCATTATTTATTAATATATTAATTCATTATTTTTATTAAATAAACACAGATTCATTATGTTCGAAATTGCTATGATTATTACTGTTTTGTTCAAAAAAGATGAAAAATAACGAATTTACGGAAGAAAAAAAAAAAAGCTGAAAGAAAATGCATGAACCAAATAAAAGAAATTTTGGGGGAAAAAAATTTCGCATAAATTAATTATTTGGATTTCTCTCAGAATACTTTTTTTTTTCTTAAATAAATAATTACATTTTTTACGCATTACTCCAACAAAATAAAAGGAGAGAAAGTAATAATTAAATTAAAACGAACTTTTTTTTGTGAGACAAAAAAATTACATCAAGAAGATCAATAACAGGAAAAATGTGTATAATTCACTTAAAACTTTATAAGTAAATTTGTCCCTAAAAAGTGAGTTACATTTTCTTTTAAATTGAAGAATAAGGAAATGAATGAAGAACCAGCGAGAATGGAAAAGTTGAATACTCTCGAATGAAGTTATCCCCTTTCCTCCCCCATAAAATTGTGGTGTGCGTAGCATTGGCGAACAATAATTACGATATATATATATATATATATATGATGTGTATCTAGCATTTGAGTAAGGTTTTATAGCACTAGCGAACAATAATTTTAAGAAATATATATCAATGGAGTATATCTAGTATATTAACAGAATTATCGAACAAAATACGTGTTTTGGACGTTTTTTATCTGACCAATTAATACTAAAATTTGATATACAGTTATTGTCAGAAGATTAATTATTAAATTTCATTGATTTAAATCTATACGTTTATGAATTTTTGCTTTAATATGCATAAGAAAGTATAAAACTGTATATTGAAACTCTATATATGTAGTTCTTTATATTCTGTAGTTACAGAGTTCGTTTATATTTAAACGGCCAGACAAACAGACTGCCCCTGAATCAATTTTGGTTTACAAATTTGATGAATTATTCAGAAACCAAATTTCATCCATCTAGTTCAAAGCATTTTTGAGATATCGAGTTCACTGGCAGACAGATAGATGTTTGCCTATCTATCTGTGAACACATTACAAATTCGATTTTTGATCTCAAGAGGATCTGATATGTGGAGATTCGTTAAAATCTCTTTTTGATGACTACAATATTTTATTTATATTTCGTACTTGTGAAAGTAACACAGACAAAACATATTAATTTTTTTAAATTCTTTTTAACAATCAGTTCTGTGATAATTTGAGAGTTTTAGAAGGAATGCGATTCTTGGTGGTAGTGACTTTAATCATTTTGTTCAGTGGTGGCAAGGTGGTCGTCTGTACACAAGAACAAAGTAGTGGTTCTGCTTTGAGATGGGAGAACCGAGGATTTGGGACCTTATGCAATCGAATATCGCAAGAATTCAAACGTCTGCGTTTTGCAGGGAATGAACATTAAAAGAGACCTATGCAGGTTCTGATGTTTTCCTCGTCCTCTGACCAGGCTTCAAAATTTGAAAGTTTGTGTCAAAATAACTCTCATGACATTACAAAAGAGGCCCTTGATATAGCTGCTAATTTGAACTTTAGATGACCTTGCAATTTTAAACTATAGTCAGATGATAAGAACAGCATATCAGCTGGTAATTCGACTCTAATTTCTGTGGTGGCCACATAACAACTTCCAGACACGAGTGTAACTTTTGTCTAGGGGTTATGTTACGCAGCTACGAACCCAATGGTCCCGAGATCGAATCTCAAGAATGCACATTGGTAACCCAGGTTCTGAACTAACAAACGCATCCTTCGTGGCGCCATCTACCGGCAGCAAAAGTTTCCAAAAACACTTAGTGCGATAACATCCTTTGTCTCCATGTAGAGAATAATAACACTTTGGGTACTGGTTCTGAGGCGATCGTTCTCTGATCCAGATCTAAATTACCATCTATATATGAATGAATAAAATGCACTTGACCGAAATCGGAGAAACCTGTGATTTGTACTGCTGACTGTCGTCGCTTAGGCGTCTTAGAAGGTCTATGATTGCAACGGAGTTTGGTGGGGATATGCTCTGCACCGTGCTTTTTACTAGAGTGGAAAAGGGGAAAAATTGGTCATTCTTTGTCTAGCTGGTTAATCACTGTTCAGTCATGTGATATTACCATAGCAAATTAAAATGATCTATCATCTCAGCACAAACAATTTCATCCTTCTCATTGATCCAAATAAATGTTAGTTACAACATAATGTTTATTTATATTTTATTGTGAATAATTTTAATTTCTTTTCTTATTATTTTGTGTATGCCACAAAAAATTATAAAAAACTTTGATTGTTATTAAAATACATATTTTTTTTTATTAACTAGGGATACTCAGCTTTACGAGAGTTTAGAAGGGACACACATGTGTCAAAAGTTTGAGAAACACTGATCTAAAATATTGTTCTGTATCAAATTTGAAAGCAAATATATCAAAAGGTTGGAAAGTCTATCTCTCTGTATTTCCATCATGAATGTAAATGCGTTTACTCAAAAACTTAACTCGTTACTTCTTAAATAAATGAAATTTGGTACGTGATCTGATGACTAAAATTGAAGTTTTAAGTGAAACTGTGGTTTCAATGGGTCGGGAAAGAAAAAGGGAAACTATATTTCCAATTTTTTATGTGCTGGTGTATTAACCAGACTCCAACGATTAATCGCTAAATTTAGTAAAAATGCTAGATACAAGCAAAACATCACTGTCAGTTCTATGCAATTTATACACAAGTACAGGATTTCTTTATAAAACTACAGAAAACAAAATTCTTCCCTTCTGAGACTGTAAATAAAAGTCTGCACTCGAGACATTAATAGTCCAAAATTCTGTTTGGGGGATGGGGGGAAGGGATAACATCTTTATTGAAAGATTTTTTCAGAAAATGCAGAATTCATTTGCCCTATTTTACCCAGAACTGAAGTAAAAAGAAAAGAAGGGGGAGGGTACCGGCAAATGCCTCAAACGTTTCCCTTTTTAGCCGTGAATTTTCTCCAAATGCCGAAGTCTCCTCGTTAGGGGTTGCTGATTGACAGCAGGAAATTCCAGCCCATGGGGTCTTGTGTATTTCAGAGAAGTGGTGTTGTTGCTACCGTAACTCATCAAGAGTGACGTCTTAAATAAAGAAGGGTATTTGCTTATAGGGATGGAACCCATAGGCGTCACTTCGAAGCTAAACATTTTACCTAGCACTTACTGGCGGAAACTCTGAAATGGGAAACTGTACCAGATTCTTCAGAAATATCTAAAATTTCCAGAAACTTTAAGAGGGTGAACAAAAAAAGATTCTCTCACCTTTAGGGTTCATCACTCACCCTTTAGTATATCTATTTTAGTAACTCTCACCTGCGCAACCGCATGGCGATATTTTTACCCATCTCTCAGTTGAAGCGGATCGGTCACGGTTAGCAAACTAGATTATTTTTCTTTTGGAAAGAAACATACTCTTGTTACGTTTTAAAAATTTCTGTAGATTTCGGAGTGTGCCGTGGTAAAAAGCCCGTATCAGAGATGCTTTCAACTCCTTAAAAATTTTCCCCGGGTGATTTAAATATAGTTACGTCATCGTATTTCGGGGGATTCTTTAAATTCTTGGGAATGCTTTTATTTATTTTGTAAGTGCATTGCAACAAATCGCCCGAGGGGATTTATTTCAGAGGTTCAATTGAATCGCTGCAAATCTCTGGGGTTTTAAAGCAGTATTCTAATAAGATACTTTTGGAGATTTTTTTAGTTTTAGTTTTTAGTTAAAAGAGTTTACATGAGTGCTTCTGTGAAATGCCTATGTGAGATTTCTTTAGAAGTTTTTTTTAAAATTCTTTCAGGTATTCGTCTAGATTATAATGATGCTTATTCTTGAAAAATTCGAATTCTGTAATCTAAAGACAAAGCTCAAATTTCGTAGATTCTAAAACAGTCTTCATTTTTTTAAATACTTGTAAATTATAACCATAGATGCAGCTGTTTTAATAGTGCATACTAAATAAAAAAAGTATACAAATATTTTAAACAGGCAAGAAGTGATTTATTTTATTTTTAATGTAAAAATTCTAAAAAAAAAAATACTATTTAAGGTATTTATATCATTCTTTTTACCTACCCAATCACAGTTTATGTGTTTGAAGAAATTCAATTTAAAAACAACACTTATTTTAAATATATTTATATAATGTCCAAGTACTTTTTTTAAATGTTTTTTCTGAAGAATGAATATTTTACTATGGTTGCTTAACAGTAAAAGTGATATCGTAAAAAATATTTCAATTAAATTGAAGGAAATTCAATATGCATACGTAAAAAAAAACTTTAAGGGGGCAAGGTACCTCAAATTTTAATATAGCTTCATTCAGTCGTGTTTTATAGTCACTTTCAGTTCAAAACATAGAGAAATGTTGACAAAAAAAATCATTAGCGACAACTTCAAATGTTCATAAAAAATTTATTTAATATTACATTGTAGATAATATGTAAAAGGGAAATTAGATATTTCTTTATTGTTTTACTTGTGCTGTTTTTCTTAGCACTACAAATTTTGCTAAAATTTCATTAACTCAGCAGGTTTTTGTAAAAAAAAAATGGCAGTAATAATGGCAGTTTTTAATGGCAGTATGTTTATTATTATTTCTTTTTCTAATTCTGACTTTTTAAGGTCATTTCAGCTATTCCGCACTACAAAGATTTTTTTAAATAATTATTTTAAAAAATTCATCTCCAAACCTTGTCAGATGCATGAAATAAATTAGATTTTTTCAATAAATTTAAATCAATAATTTTGAAGCGTATTATAATAAAATCCAATGTATGACTGTTATGATATTATTATTGTTTTTTTCTTAAAAACTAATTGATATTGTGATTGCATTACAGTATAATTGCTACAATTTCACGATTTTCGTGATTTTTGCCTGTAAAACGGCAGTATCCGATGCTGTTTCAATACTTTACTAATTTTTGTAATATTTGAAATGTAATATTGCATGTTGTTTCACTGTACTTCTACCGATTCATAGAATTCTCCGATTTTTTTTAAAATTAATATTATACAAGTACGTTGCAATAAAACACATATAATATTTCATTTTGGAGATTCTGAAAGTTCTTAGAAAATATCTGTAATTTTGAAACAGTATTTTGTTAAAATATCTTTGTTGAATTTTCCGAGGTGTTTTTTAATTCTTCAAAAGTTTTACGACAATAATTTGATTAAATGCAATATAAAATTCATTTTTGAGATAATTTTAATTCTATACCTGAGTCAGCATTTACAGGTGTGTTATAGAAAAATGCATGACTAAAATTTTTAATTAAGGTTTGCATAGAAAATTTCGCATTTATTTGTGATTTCTGGTAATCTTTTCAAACTGATGATTATTTTGAATGATATAAATTAGACAGTAATTAGAAAAAAGGAACCAGGAAAATTTTTAAAGAATTTTTTTAATGTTCCTGTTTATTACAAATTTAAAACCCTATTCCTTTAATTCTCTTACAATCGCGGAATACGATAGCTTTATCCGGAATAATCCAGTCCAAAATGCGTATCACCTACGATTACACATGTTATACACCCGGCATTACCACGAGTGACAGTTTTATTGTAGTAATTAGGGTTTTATGAGGCAGTAACAATTATTAATTGCTAGCTTAATAGCATTAGGAACTTATCTAATGATACTGGTCTTCAAGTTCCCAAGTTTCTTTAATGATGACTCTATCTGTTTTAAACAGCAGGAAAGAATGTATAACTTAACATTTAGATTTTGAGATCTTGAGGAAAAGATTATCCAGGGGTTTTGATGTAAATTATTTACATAAAACGAATTTAGGTCGTCCTTTTTGTCTAGAGAGAATCGTAAATTATACGTAAATGAAATAATAATTTCAGTTTATTTATAAATGAAATAAATTGAGATGATTATTGAACTTTCTTTGAGCAAGAATATCCTATTTCTTTTAAATGGTGGCTTAGTGGTTATATCTTGGTTTCGGACTCAATGGGTTTCAAGTCTGAGACACGATTCCACCGAAGAACAGTTATGTAGCCAAGTCTGGTGCAAGTTAAATCCATCAGGGCCAAATGTCCTCCCTCTGGTGTATTGTGGAAGTTTGGAGAGGAGGTGCCAGCTCAGGTGTCGTTCTCGTCATCTGACCCCTGACGAGGTCCGTCCCAAAATAGCGACAATGTTGCTATAAAATGGGACGTTAATATAACTAAATTAAGCAAAATCTTCTATTTGGGATAAGTGTAGGTGAATATTTAGTGGATAAGTAATCATAGTCAAGGATACATTTGTCGTTATTACACTTTTATCTTCATATATTTAAGGAGATTTACAAGAAATGCGTCTGGATGAAATAATTCTCTTGAGAGATATTTCTGGACAACCCTCTTCAATTACATGGTCAAATGACAAGAACAGCATTTAAGACAGCTCTCCGAATTTCCACTCACCGCTGGAAGAAGGATGTACTATTTGGATGGTATTTGACCCGAATCTAAAGGGTCTCGGTGGCCTTGTGATAAGGTCTCGACTCACGAGCCCAATGATTTCAGGTTCGAGACCCAATTCCACCAAGAAATACCGTGTAAGGGGGTCTATTGCACGTTAAATCCATCAGGTCAAACGTCCTCTCGTTGGTGTGATGTCGTGTAGAAAGGGGGGTTGCCAGTTCTAGCGTCATCCTCGCCATCTGACCGCTTTCAAAATTACGAGATTCGTTCCAAAACAGCCCTAGTGTTGCTATTTTGTTAATATAACTAAATTAAACAAAACTTAGACCCGAATCTAGATTAATAAACATGGAACATCTACAATCCCGAAGAGCGATAACGTATATCTGAGATTTTAAAACTAAACTAAACATTCAATGCGGTGAGAATGCTGACACTTGATTCATAGACTTCCATGACAATGGAGAGAACACTTCTGTATTTTCCTCTTTACATCAACCAGGTCCGGCGAGCTTAGCATGCCGTCATGTCTGCTACAGGGGTGACTAGAAGAGACATAACCTGTCAAAAGATTTTATTATTTAATGAAATTGAAAGATCAAACTAAGAAAAAAATCCCGTCGTAGATTTAGATTAATATTAGAAAAAGGAAATGCCATCATCCGAATTCCCATAAATCTAATTTCGTGTAATTGTAATAATTGTTATATGTAGAATATGCAAATACTATATTTTGATCTACCATTGAATTGAAGAGCCTAACTTTTACTAATAAACAAATTTTTCTTTTCCTACATTCTTAAACAGATCATCATTGAAATCAGTTTTAATTAGATTATATTAATTTTGATTTGGAGCATGCTTTTGCATCCAGTTATAAATCAAAAGAAATTTTAATTTATAAGTGTTTTTTTTTCTGAAATTTGCAGATATTATTGAACTTTCTACATTTCTTTTCTTCTGAGATTTTTTAAAATTTTGCATAGGTTCACTAGAATTTGCAAAGTAATTATTTTATTAAAGTAGAATTTAAGATTTTTTTGTTTAATTGATCTTATTTTGCAAACTTAGTTCCGCTTTATAATCTTTTGGATTTATAGATTTATCTTTTTTACGAGCTTTTAACTCATTTGAATCTGATAAATTCTGCACAGCCCATTTTTTTTTGTTTTTGTTTTTTAAAAAAATCTAATTAACTGAGCACAATTTTTAAATGATTCATTTTTGTAATAGACTTCTTATGAAACATAGACCAATTCAGTATACTAATTTATTAATTTATTTTTTTAATTTTGAGTCTCGTTGAAAAATAGCTCAAATATTAATTTTGTGATTTAGTTTGCAATTAGGGAAAAAATTGTTTAACTGAAATTCTTCTATTTAATAGTTTCCTATTTCAAGTAAAATATAATAAGTGGAATATTATAGAAATTATTTTTCTTTAATATATGGAATGCAAAATGCAAATAATATAAATTCGCATTAATGAGAGCTGTATTCATAATTTTTATGTATAAAAGTTTTAAAATTATTAAGGGATTATGCCTAATTAAATTTTATTTAAGGCCACGGTAGCCTGGTTGGTAGAGCGTCAGTCTCGTAACCGAAAGGTCGCGGGTTCTGTCCTCATCTTGGTCAAAGACCGCAGTGTTGGCTAATGGCATTTGGGGCACGTTAAATATGTTGAGACTGCAAAGTCCTCCAAGTTCCCATAACAAAACGATACCTCTGGAGGTAATGAATCAGGGATGAGTCGGTCTCTGATTTGGATCTAAATTCCGACTTGCTGATGGATGAATGAGTGTATGAAGGAATTCGACCACCCCCTTAAAAGGGCTGTGTCGTGTGTGTGAGCTAGAAGTCGGACTTCTGCCCTCTGGGTGCTCAGGGGTCTTTACCCTCAGATGCTACTGCACCCCCTTTCCGTGAAAAACACGGACACGACAACAGCAACAAGTTTTATTTAACTCAATTAGTTGAAATTAAGAATTGTTTTTGTACATTATGCAAAATGTGAATAAGGTCTGGAAGATGACAAGAAGAAAAAAATGAAATTTTTGTTTTACTACGAGTGATAGGATAAATTGGGTCAAAATAAAGAGTGATTTAATTTAATTTCTTATTACTTCGACTTACCAACTTATGGATATTGCTAGGTGCTGCTAGATTCTGCTAGACACTAAACATTTGCATATTGAAGCCCCTTCCACCATTTCGCTATTTGTTAAATGGCGTTGGTATATTTTGACCGATGTGTTATAATTTTTTAAACCTTCAAGTATAAGATTTCGCTGACTTGCTGAACAGATTTTTGCTTATTCTTTATTACACGCGGTTATTTTAGACAAAACATTTTTTCTAATTGTTTACATACAGCTTACTCTTTTTGATACAATTAGCAAACCAATCAAGTCTTACAATGTTTCTAATTGGTGAAAGATGACCAGGAAAAGATATGACCTTGTCATTCTTCCTTAAACACCTTTCACTGTCTAATTTTTGACTTTTATAAGCATTTATTATTCATTTTATATAATTTTTTTCGGTTAAAATTATTCCCAAACTATTAGGTTGGCGCATAATTATCAGGCGTTCTTGAATACTATTTATTAGGAAAAGGGAAACATAAAAATTCAACAGTAACATTTTTAAATGATTGATCCGGAACGTAATCACTACCTGCTTCAAGAACCAAACAATGGTTGAATGGTCCACATTGAAGATGTTGACCAGCACTCGAGTTGTCAAGCTTTAGTCTCCTTCCTCGGCTGCCAAAAGTCCCTGATCGTTGAAATCCGATACTCGATCTCTACTTGTTTTATCTTTGAAGTCACTGTCACTAGTTTTGAAACGGGCAATCTTTTTCTGCATCGACTTTCGCTGATTGTGCTCTTTCCGTTAACTCGTTAAGATCTCGAAATGACTGTGTTGTTTTCCATCCTTTCTCAAAATGGCACAGTATAATAGGACGAACATGATTATGGTTATCGACAAGCATTTCTGTAATCTAAAAGAATATTTTCATTCATAAATTTATAAAATATTGCACATTTTTATTAAAAATATAGCATGCCAAAGAAACGCCTAACCCAATAACCTAATATATATTATTATTATGCACCAACCCAATATTTTATTTCATACTATAAAACACATAGCATATAAAACACATAAACACTATAAAACACAATATTTTATTTCATACTACAAACACAATATTGGAACTATTTTTAAGCATCTCTGTTTTGGATAATAAACCATTTCGAAAGGGCAAACATAAAACACAAAGAGAATAATTGAAGCAACAAAAGCAAGATGATCGGAATATGACAAAAAGTGTCATTACTAAGAAACTGAATTTATCTTCACACTCGTAATACGAGTAGAAACTTCCAAAGAAAATACAGCTCAAATCTTGCATATTATGAGACCTATTTTTACCCCCTATTAAGAAACTAGAACAACATGCTTCAAAAGTTATACATGGTGACACTAGGAATACTCTAACTTAGAAGGATTGATATTTTGTGTTCAATTTTTGATTAAGAAGAAATACCAGTTTTAAAGTAATATGAATTTACTATGAGCTAAATCTTTAAACAAAATAAACATTTCATTACATACTATTCGAGAAAACGTACCTCACGATATATAATTAATTATTGTATTGCCTTTTATATACTGAGGATAAATGTATTCAGTTTTTATCACGATTATTGTATAGCTCCGAAGTCAAAACCATCTGTTCCAACACCGGTGTAAGATGACGCAATTCTAAGATAACAAAAAATAAAAGTGTTTACATTAAAATAAAATAAAAATTCTCCAACCATATACAATTTAAGAAAAGATCCAACAACAGATGGAAAAAAAAACACCATGCCTCAAAAATTTTATTTATTAAAAATAGTCTGTTGTCAACATTGTCATCTCGCACTGACCTCCCCCCCATATGAAATAAATAAAATATTTTATTCATTATTCATTAATTTAT